>NJEV01000303.1:0-24761 GCA_002591385.1 Cordyceps sp. RAO-2017 | reverse complement strand
CGCGGCGGCGGTCGCGCTTGTCGCGCTTGCGCTGGCGCGCGTGCTGCTTGTCGTCGACGTCGGCGGCGCGGACGCGCGCGGCCTCGTCGGCGACGAAGCGCGCGCGCTGCTGCTCGGCGGGGCCCTGCTGGCGGAAGTCGGCCTCGTCCTGCAGCTGGTAGGCGGCGTGGGCGTCGCCGGCGTCGTCGAAGACCAGCTTGGTCGCGCTGCCGCGGAACTTGAGCATCTTCTTCTTCGACTGCAGCGCCTTCTCGCGCCGCTTCGAGTCGACCACGTACGGCTCCGCGCCGCCCAGGCCGGCGAGGACCTTGGCCGGGCCCGGCTGCGCCTTGCGCGACTCCGAGTCCAGGTCGTCGTCGTTCAGCCGCCGCTTGACCTCGAGGAAGTCGTCGTCGTCGTCGTCGCTGTCGCCGTCGCCGCCTCGGGTCGGGCCCGCCGAGACGAGCTTGGAGTAGTGGCTGGACAGCACGTCCTGGTTCTGCCGCTCGAACATCTTGTCGTACTTGGTCCGCACCTCGTTCTTGTCCCTCTTCCTCTTCGTGCCGGCCTTGTCCCCGTCCAGGTCCATGTCGGACTCGGAGCCGCTCGACATGCCGCCGCCGCGCGGCGCGTTCTTGACCTTCTTGACGTCCTCGCCCTTCTGGAACTTGATGTGCGGCGTGCCGGGCAGGCCCATGCTGGCGGCGAAGCCGTCGAGGTCGAGCTTGCCGAGCTTGAAGACGTCCTTGTCCCTCTGCAGGTGGATGGCGCGCGCGTAGCTGATGAAGGCCTTCTGCCCCAGGTACTTGAGGTCCGGGTTCTGGAAGCACATGTTCTGCAGGTGGTCCTTGATGCTCCGCTTCTTCTTCTCCTTGACGTGCACCTTCTGCACCGGAATCCTCTTCTGGCCCAGCTTGGCGACCATGCCGTCCTCCTCGCTCGGGTCGAGGAAGAGGACGGCGTGGCCGTTGCTCTGGTAGCGGGCGGTGCGGCCGACGCGGTGGATGTAGGTGTCGACGTCCTCGGGGCAGTCGGCCTGGATGACCCAGTCGACGGCCGGGAAGTCGATGCCGCGGGCGACGACGTCGGTGGCGAACAGGCACGACGTCTTGGCGGCGGTGAAGCGCGACGTGATCTCCAGCCGGGCCACCTGCTTCTGGCGGCCGTGCAGGTGCAGCAGCGGGATGCCGGGCTGCAGGTGGCGGAAGCTCTCGTAGACGAAGCGGACCTGCTTGCCGGAGCTGAGGAAGACGATGATCTTGCTCTTGAGGTTGGACTTGATGAAGCCGTAGAGGGTGTCGAGCTTTTCGGGGAGGGGCGTGGTGATGTAGTGCTGCTGCAGGTTGGCCGGCGTGGCCGTCGTCGCGGCCTCGTGCACCGAGACGTACTCGGGGTCCCGGAGGCTCAGCCGGGCCAGGTCCGAGACCTTCTTGCTCTGCGTCGCGCTGAAGAGGAGCGTCTGCCGCGTGCGGGGCAGGTGCTCGACCAAGGCGTCGACGGCGGCCTGGAAGCCCATGTCCATGATGCGGTCGGCCTCGTCCAGCACCAGCATCTGCAGGTTGTCGGCGTCGAGGCCGGCCGTCTGGTCCAGGTGCTGCAGCATGCGGCCCGGCGTGCAGACGAGGATGTTCATGCGCGACAGCCGCTCGGCCTCCTCCCTCAGGCTCTTGCCGCCGATGACCAGGCCGGCCGAGAGGGCGTGGTACCGGCCGATCTTGCGCAGCACCTCGAAGATCTGGACGGCGAGCTCGCGCGTGGGCGAGATGATGAGGGCGCCCAGGCCGTCGTACTCGGTCCAGCGCGCCCGGTACAGCCGCTCCAGCACCGGCACCAGAAAGGCCAGCGTCTTGCCGCTGCCCGTCTTGGCCGCGCCCAGGACGTCGCGGCCCTGGAGGCCGAGCGGGATGGCGCGCTGCTGGACGTCGGTCAGCGTCTGGAAGTGCGACGCCTTGAGGCCCGAGGCCGTCGGCTGCGACAGCGGCAGGTCGGCGAAGGTCGTCATCTCGGTCGACGCGGGATTCTGCGGCGGCGGCGGCGGCGCGTCAGCAGCAGGCAACGAGGATGATGGGCGACTCGGGCCGAGGAGGAGGCTCACCAGATCGGCCACGGCGGCCTCGAGCTTCTGCAGGTCCTCCTGCTCCCGCTTCCGCTTCTGCTGGCGCGCGTCGGTCTTGCCCGGCTTCTGTGGCCTCGGCTGCCGCCGGGACGGCGTCTGCGTTGCCATTTTCCTGCGCGCGGCTCGCGGCGACGGTCGTCGACGGCTGAGGGCCAAGGCTGGTGGCGATGCGCTGCCGCGCTGTGAGGCGAAGATCGGGCGCGGCTGGAAAATTTCTTGGGCGGCCCCACCCGGAGTCGGCACTGGCTGGCCCCGACGGCCGATGGGCCCCACCGGCGCACCGAGGCAGCCCCACAATTCAGACGCCGTGCGAATAGAACGAGGCCGAAGCAAATGTTCCCTACATAGGTAGGGAGCATATGCATGTCGATGCTACTCAGCTGCCCGACCAACCAGCTAACGCGTAATCAGCTAGAATGGCGAGTCGCTGCACCTTACGACCTGACTTGCCCTGTTTCATATGGTTCGCGAAGTGCAGGACAGAGTTTCTGGCTTAGCATGGGGTAGTTCCATAGACGGAACATTGAAGCTTAGATGCAAGCTTCGATAGCTTCCAACCAGAGTGTAGCCTTCCATTGTGCTTGAGCAAACGGTGCAAGCGATGGCTCTGCGGCTCAGACACTGTCCTCTTCTCGACAGCATCCTCGTCTCAAGCTAACATGAAAAATGAAGGCAACGTTACGCGTCGGTTATGCGAACTGCGTACATGTATGTATGTGCTGCCGCCTCATGCAGCCATTGACTGGAATACGTCATGGCACGATAAGTTCCGTTGGAGAGGAGTCGGAGTAGCGCGCACTTCCCCGCCGCCCTTCTGGGCACGACCTCCCCCGGTTCTTGTCGGAACATGACAACTCACAACTGACAATAGAGGTGAGGATGTCCATGTCTGCTGGAAACTCCGGAGCTACGGACTAGCTCCGGCTAGGCCAGCCGCAGCCCACCACCAGGCAGGCCTCTACGGGGCCAGAAAGGCGGCAGAAGTATGGCACGGGAGGGCAGATGCGACTCAATTGCCGAACGCACTCGTCATCTGCGTATAATGGGGTATAATAGCCATCACGGCAGCCGATAGAACCCGCCTCGCAACAGTCTCAACGGCCCGAGCACGCCGTCATAGCGGACGGCGCCCTTGGCGCTAGTGCCGGGCTGTACATGTAGGCTTTCGACGAAACACCGGCCTTTCCGAAGCGTCTTCGCGCCATGGACCGGCCTCGTCCCGTTCGTCGTCCAGAGCTGGGCCGTAGCCCCGGAGTGGAAATCGTGCGTACTTGGCCGTTGAAGATGCCCGTCCTGCCAATGGCGAGTCGATGCTTCCAGTCCTCCTCCTCTGAGACACCAGACAAGCTAGTTAAGCTTGAATCAGCCCGCGCTTGAAGCCGGATGCCGCGCCCTCCAGGCCCGCGCCATCGGACTAGAGTACAGCTAGGGTTTGTCCCCAAACGCACGGAGTGCCGAAGATGCCGTCGGAGCTGAACGGATTTCGTATAAGGTTCGCTTCCCCGCCCTCTTCCGCAGGAAGATCGGTCCTGTGCGGACCATAGCATCACTCGAACCCGCGTCACTCATTGATTCCCGCTCAACTCACCCGACTCCCACGCCCTCACCCCGTCGACAGCCGCCATGAGCAAAGAGATCCCATGTCCGGAGGGCATCCCCATCCTGGGGAATACCCTCCAGATCGACCCGGAGCATCCCAATCAGTGCCTGACCCGGTTCAACGAGATCTACGGGCCCATCTTCAAGCTCCGGATGCCCTCTGAGCGCACCTTCGTGTGCAACTACGCCCTTGCCCGTGATGTCTTCGACGAGAAGAAGTTCCAAAAGACGGTGGCCGGCGCGCTGGACCAGCTGCGCAACGGCATCAAGGATGGCCTCTTCACGGCCTACCCGGGCGAGCACAACTGGGAGATTGCCCACCGCATCCTGATGCCTGCCTTTGGGCCGCTGTCCATCCGGGGCATGTTTGGAGGTGAGCTCGCGGCGTCCTTCTCGTCCGTCTGCCGGCCCCGGCTGACCACATCGGATGGCTAGAAATGCAGGACATCACCACTCAGCTGGTGCTCAAGCTGGCTCGCTTCGGCCCGGACCATCCGATCAACGCGTCCGACGAGTTCACGAAGCTCACTCTCGACTCCATTGCCTTGTACGTCGTGTTGCCCTGGAAAGGGCCGCTGCGGCGTGGAATGCTTGCTGACTCTCGGCGTCCAGGTGCGCGATGGGCTCGCGTTTCAATTCCTTCTATACCGAGGGCCAGCACCCCTTCGTGACGGCCATGACGGGCATGATGTCCGAGTCCTTCGCTCGGGACCGTCGCCCTCCACTCATCGGCTCCTTCTACAGGGAAAGCAACAAGAAGTATCAAGCCGACATCGAGGAGCTGTCCAACACGGCCAAGACTCTGCTCGAAGAGCGGCGGAAGCACCCGTCGGATAAGAAGGATCTCCTCAACGCCATGATCAACGGCAAGGATCCCAAAACGGGCGAGCAACTCAGCGACGATACCATCATCTACAACATGATCACCTTCTTGATTGCCGGCCACGAAACCACTTCTGGCCTCTTGTCCTTCCTCTTCTTCGAGCTCTTGCAGAACCCCGAGGTGCTCAGGCGAGCCGTCGAAGAGGTTGACTCCGTCATCGGGAAGGAGCCCGTCACCGTCGATCACCTGGGACAGCTGCCGTACATCGAGGCCTGCCTCCGTGAGACTCTTCGATTGTGGCCGACGGCTCCTGGTATCGGCCTTGAAGCCAAAGGCGATCAGGTTCTGAATGGAGAGTACCAGATCAAAGACAAGGAAAGCATTCGAATCCTCCTCTACCGCCTCCATCGCGACCCCGATGTCTATGGGCCCGATGCCGAGGACTTCAGGCCCGAACGCATGTATGAGGACAACTTCGCCAAACTGCCGCCTAACTGCTGGAAGGTGAGTGGAGCAGCTCTCCCGTCGTGTTCACGAGAGCCATAGACTGAGACTTGACGACAGCCGTTCGGAAACGGGTCCCGCGCCTGTATTGGACGACCTTTTGCCTGGCAGGAGGCGCTTCTCGCGACCGCAACTCTGCTCCAGACCTTCCACTTCACCAAAGACAGCCCTTCCTACCAGCTCCAGATCCGAACCGCCATGACGATCAAGCCGAAGGACTTCTACATGCGCGCCGAGCTTCGAGACCCCGAGATGCTGGACAAGCTTGGTCATCTCGGTGGTCAGGGCGCTTCGCCGGACAAAGCTCGCCAGCAGAAGAAGGCAAAGGCAAAGCCTCAGCAGTCGGGGGACTTGACGCCGCTCTCGATCCTGTTCGGCTCCAACACGGGCACGTGCGAGGCTCTCGCCCAGTCCCTGGCGTCTGCCGCGCCGGACCATGGCTTCTCCCCCGTCGTCAAGACATTGGACGGCGCGATGAAGACGCTCAGCGAGAAGGAGAAGAAGGCCGTTGTCATCATCACTGCGAGCTACGAAGGACAGCCGCCCGACAACGCCGCTCATTTCGTCGAGTGGTTGAAGGGAGCTCCCAAGGAGGAACTCTCTCAAGCCCAATACGCCGTGTTCGGTGTCGGGAACCGTAAGGAACTTCCCCTCTTACAAGCTGGCCGCAGGTGCGTCGGATGCTGACCATCTCTGTTCCGCTTCCAGACGAATGGCAGGCTACGTACCAGAAGATTCCCATCGTCGTGGATGAGGCTCTTGCCAAAGGCGGCGCGACACGACTCGCCCCGCGGGCTGCGGCCGACGTGACGGCCGGCAACATCTTCGACCACTTTGACGACTGGCAGGACAAGACGCTCTGGCCGGCCCTAAGCAAGTCGTTTGGCAAGTCGGAGTCGGAAGACAGTTCGGGCAACGGGTCGGCCAAGGAACTGAAGCTCGAGATGAGCACTCGGGCTCGCTCGAGCATCCTCCGACAAGACGTCATGACGGCCGTCGTCCGCGAGACGAGGCTGCTGACGAAGCCGGGCGGCCCCAGGAAGCGGCATCTTGAAATCGGCCTCCCGTCGGGCGTGACCTATCGTGCCGGCGACTACCTGGCCGTTCTGCCGCTCAACCCGCCGCACAACATCCACCGTGTCATGAACAGGTTCTCCCTGCCGTGGGACGCCGTCATCACCATCGATTCCAGTATGCCGACCTCGCTGCCGACCGACACCCCCATGACCGTACACGATGTCCTGGCCGGAATGGTCGAGATAAGCCAGCCTGTCTCGTGGCGGATAGCCACTTCCTTGGGCAAAACCATCCCAGAAGAACATCTCGTCAAGGAGCTCAAGAGCCGTCACGACGAGATCCACGAGACCAACGCCACGCTGCTCGATCTCCTCGAAGACTATCCGACGGCGGCCTTCACGTTCGGCCAGTTCCTGGCGGCCCTCCCGCCGATGCGTGTGCGGCAGTACAGCATCTCGTCGACGCCGCTGCTCGGCCAGTCCGAGTGCTCGCTGACGTACAGCGTCCTCGACGCACCGGCCAAGGGGAGCCGGAAGGGCCACCAGTTCCTGGGCGTTGCCAGCACCTTCATGGAGCGCCTCATGCCCGGCGACTACCTGCAGGTCAGCCTGCGGCCGAGCCGCAACGGATTCCACCTGCCCCCGGACGATTCCCGCCCGCTCATCATGGCCTGCGCCGGAACCGGCCTCGCCCCCTTCCATGCCTTCGTCGCCGAGAGAGCGATGAAGAAGAGCGGCGGACGCAAGGTCGGCCCGGCCCTGCTCTTCTACGGCTGCCACAAGCCGGGCGAGGATGACATGTACCGCGAGGAATTCGACGCGTGGGAGAAGCAAGGCGTCGTCAGCGTGCGCCGGGCCTTCTCGGGGAAGCCGGAGGCTTCGGAGAACTGCAAGCACGTACAGGACCGAATCCTGCACGACAAGAAGGTCGTCGTGGACCTGTACGGTCAGGGGGCCCAGCTCTACGTGTGCGGTGCCGGAAACGTCGGGTCCGGAATCGAGAAGGCAATGGCACAGATCCGAGCCGAGTCGCAGAAGTGCGATTTGGAGACTGCCATGAAATGGATCCAAGAGGTCAAGGGCGAACGCTTCTGGGCAGACGTCTTCGCCTAAACGCTCACTCAAACCATTCACCTTGATGCCGAGACTGAAGCTTGGTCAATCGATACATGTACTGCATGTATACCATTTATGTACCAGACACGTCACACGAACACGGCACGTTGCTTGTCAAATGCACGTTGCATTCAAGTTGTGAGATCTCTTCGTGTGTACCATGCAAGCTTCAAGTCTCACTGGAGATTCCACATTGTCCTCAGGACTACTACGATTTCCGTCGAACTTGCGGGTGCAGGGCTGGTCGAGAGTTGACAAAAGCCTGACCTGTAAGCATGATGCCCATAGTTAGAAACGAGGCTGGGGTTGCCTTGAGTTTGAAGTTCAATTTCAGACACATCAGACAACATGAACTTGACGGTTCTAGAAGCCTGCCCGCCGTGCGTCCACTCTGACAACGTCGAACGTAGAGACATGAAACCCGCTGCCTTACTGGCAGCTTCGGCGGCCCTTTCCTAATAGAATCTCATCCAAGGCATTCCTTCGTCCAGAAGGGGAAAGAAACATAAGACTCACGAGTCACGAAATATCTTCAAGTTATAGAGACTGGACCACGTGAGCCCTTGACAACATTGAATCTACATGTAGAGAGCGCAGTCGGCGCTTCCGCTTCGCCTGTGTCGCTTGTAGACACACGATCCTGCCGATATTTGTTAACATCATCGTATGAATCGCAGGAATGCCATGTAACTTGATCATAACTTGTCTGACGTTTTTGGTGCCCCCCGCTCATAGTTGAGGGAATCCAACATCAATGCGAACCGCGTTAGGCTAGCCGCGGCGAAAGGCGGCGAATTGGACCTGTACGAGACTGTCCCTTTTGCAAGCCCCAAGATATGGCGCATCCGCCTGGAAGTGGCACCTGACGCGAGTCAAGCAAGGATCGTGAACAACGCCGGAGTCGGTGCACGCCAAGGCATCCTTCGATCGCGTCATATGTGTACGTTGACGTGAGCGCCCGGAGTCTTACAGGGTAGAGCGCCCTCGACCTGACGAATGCTTCTGGAGCAAAACCAACGTCTATGAAACTTTCAGCAAGGCCGCCCTGGACCAGTTTTTGAAGCAGGGTTTAGACTCCTACGGACGCCGAGGCCGCGTTTCGAACATCGCCAGCGCTGCTCCCTTGAAGAGCCCGCGCATGTCAGGTCCGGACGAATGCCTTCCTGACTCTTGGAGACCGAATCTCGGCTGGCATGTTCCCGCCGCCTATTCTGCGTCCAAGTCTGCCATTGTTGGCCTGACCAAGAGTTTGGCCCCAAGACTACGGGCGGAAACGTCGCTTTGAGGTTCGGGTTGAAGCAGGAAATGACATGATCCCTAATCCCGGTGGACGACGAACATGAGTGCTGCCTTAGTTTGGCCACAATGCTTTCCACCTGAGATTTGTAAACCGAAGGTGAAACTGGGTGCGTCCACGACCAGGTCTCGCGGAAAGCCGGGACCTTGGCGCTATAAGATTGAGAACCGAAGTCCTCTCAAGACTTCTCACGCTTTTGGAATCCGAGGCTGTGCCCTTCCCAAGTTTGACACCCGATCCGGCCGCGCGCGGCCGTCTGTTCTTCCATACATGTATGCTGTCTAGTCAGAGTGGTACGCTATATAGTCACCCCCTATGAAGAGGTATAAGGACTGGAACAGTGCCAGCGAAGCTGACACCAACGGATCTTTTGCCCCTGGTCTAAGTGGTAACAGCATCTATGGGACCTGCGGGGCACTGCTTCCTTTCAGTCTCGTTACATTCAAGCTTCCATCTCTAAAAATAGTTGATTTCACTTATCCCAGGACACGACTGCCCGACGTTGAAGACAAGTGGGACGTGTATATACTTTGATCGATAGTAAGAGAATTGAAGCCCCTTCAACGGACACTCGAACCTTTGTAAGACCTCAATCAGCTTGCCTATAGTCCTCGAGTGCAGCTAGCCCTGATGAATTAACTAGGCTCAGAATATTGAAGCAGGCCACGGCCTCCAGAGTTGATCTCGAGCAATAGGAACATGAAGTCGGCCTTTCCGCTTCCAAATGTACACCGCAGTATTCATTGATACAATATAATTTACCTCTCCATCTGACGCCGTCTGACGGATACCGACACTGCACCATGCATGTCTTGCACCTGCTCGCGGCCGCCGGGTTAGCAATGGCGTCTATTTCCAAGAATGCCACCCAATTTGGCCCGGCTACTCGCTACAAGGACCTCGAGACTTGCAGCTATCAAGAGTACGAAAACTGCCGATGGCGCGGGATGGCTCCCGCCTGCAGAGTAGATTCCAACAAGAGACAGATTACGGAGCTCCCGCAGTTGAATACACGTCGACTTAAAATAAAGGCAACGACCCAGTACGAAAGCATGAACAGCCTCTGAAAGACAGATCCCGACGTGAGGGACTGCCACCACCTTTACTACCGAGAATGCTGGTCTGGCTACAAGGCTTTGGCCTGCGAGGACAAAGACAAAGTCTACCCGCCACCGGGGCCACCAAATGTCGTGTTGGGATGGATCGTCCCGTGGCTTTCGAAGGACAGGAGGTATTAAATCCAGCAGGCTATTCTTTTAGGCATGGAACCTTTGGACATGGGTCAAGGCGAAAGAGAAACGCAGGTTTCATGTTCCCGATCGAGCAATCTAGCTCAGCCGTGCTTACACGTTGCAGGTGACAAGAGCCTCATGATTGATAGGCACAGTCTCTCAAATGTCGCAGTCGCGGCCAGGAATTCTGACCATCTACATGCAGCTTCACGAACGGACGCCTCGTTTTGTCGGCCCAAACGGCGTTACGGGTAGGGCTGGCAATGTATTGAGGGCCTGGCCGAGGGGGATCTCTTCATGTTCGAGCCCTCTCGCTCAGACTATATGTCGTCTCCAGGATGACAGCTACCAGACATTGACCATCGAGCGCCTGCATGTGTGGTATATGTATATTCGATGGGATAGATGACGGCGCTTGAGGTGACCCCAATGTACCACCAACCAGACCACGCACTCGCGATGTCTCGATATATTCACGCCGTAGCGTCGGTATGATGGCGCGTAATGTCTCGTTTGCCGACTACTGTTTTCGTGTTCGTGTTGACAGTGTTGAGCCGACCTTCTCCGAACCGCGCGACCTTTATGGAACGTTTTCCGAGCAAGAAGCGAAAAAGAAAACTCCGTCTCGCCGCCGATACGTTGCCCGTCTATCTTTAGGTAGACGTTCAATATGGGGAGCAAATCACGTCCGTGAGGCTTCGCCGCACGAGCAGACCAGGGGCGTAAGGCTGGTGCGTAGGACGCCTAGGTGGTGGGTCTTATGCCCTTTGTTCCCTGTTCCTCTCGCCGGTGACGAATCCCGAGTTCGCGCAGAGCAGGGCAGTCTCTGGTGTGGTGAGTAGGACAATAGGCTACATGTAGGCTTGAAGATTGCGTTGGAGATATCAACGTGGCAACAGTTTATCACTCTTTGCTCGCCAGCCGGATCAGCTTCTTCGTTCGATTCTCGACGTGCGTCTGGTAACAGTCTACGATAAAGAGAGCGATGTGTATGACGCTGTGCCGAAGATGTCAATGGTCAGTCCAGTCAATGAGTTTTGCAGGAGAGAGGGGGGGATGCAAGGGGCTTACGCTTCCAGGATTGCGAAGATGACAGCCGCCTTGACGAAGACGAGAAGCTCGGAGCCATCTCGCTCTTTCGGCATGTTCAAACTCCACGTGGACCACGTGGCCGCCATCAGAATAGAGACGGCGCCGAAGCCGAGCCAGAAGAAGAGGTCCACGCCGACGCGGATGCCGGGATGGATTCCTCGACGGTTGAGTCGAATGAACAAGGCCGCCAAGGCACCCAGGTTCCAGAGGAAAGCGAGGCCGGCCTGATGCATGCCCCAACGTGGTCAGCACCAACGGATGTGAGGTCGGAACAGGGTTGTCGCTGTCTGAGACTGAGAGAGGTGTTGACTCACCGGGGGAACAAGTATGATGATTCCTCCTGGTATGTTGACCAGTTTGGCACCGAGCCCTATGAGGACCAGAGAGAAGACGGTCGAGGTACCGTGGAGGTACAGTTGGGAGGACCATATGCCTCGCGGCGTCACGGGGACGACATAGGCGTAGCCAGCCTGTTCACGCTTCTCCATGATGGTCGTCGATGGCCGGCTGTCGACGTCTGGGGCTTCGGAGAAAATCAGGCGTGAGAAGCTGGGACCTGCCACTGATGAAAGGTTTGCCGTCGTGGGCACCGGCGGGGTTCCATGAAGAGCGGGCGAAGCAGATAATATATGGACGGGACGCGTAACTTGGATACCCCTGATGACGGTTGCTAAAAACGTCGAGTTGTTGTTATGCAACATGCATGCCACGTCGCCACCCTTGGGTGCAAGGCTCTTTAGCGCCACGGCTCGGTCCAGGAGAAGCATAGCCATGTGCCGGCTAAGCCTGGTTTCGAGTAATGGCGAGGCTCCGCTGATCGCTGTCGTGCGGTCCTTGGCGTCCCCGATCGTCCATGCACTTGCGTCTCGAAAGCTCGGACTCTGGACCGAGCAGGCACGGGCACAAATAACCAGTTGAGCAGCCTAGCGAGGCATAGTTTCACGAACCGCTCACCGCCACTGCTCAGCCCCGATTCGATGCTCCCGTACGATGGAAGAGGGGGAAGGCCATCGTCAGAAGTTCAAAGAGATGACGCGTCAAGCCCAACGCGGATACGAGGTGGACCCCCGGATCCCAGCAGAATGCCACCGTCGGCTTCCCCCGTATCTCGAGTTGGGGAGGGGGGAGGCCAGGCCAGTGGACGTCGGAAAAAGGGGGCGGCTCCGCACGGCCAGGGGGGCGCCAGATCAACCGCCTGGACGAGACGAATCACGGCCGTCCATCAGGCCGGGGAAATGGAGAGACTGGTTCGCAACTAAAAGCTGAACTCCCCGCAGCTTCTGCCGCCCTTCTCTCCCGCTCATCGGTCGAGTTCCGTGCCTGTTCGTGCGGTGGGAGCAGATCCGGGCCTCGCCCCTTGCTTTAACCTTCCTCCCGCCCTATCGTGTATGCGAGCCTTTGTTTTTCTTTCCCCCGACTGGCCAACGCGAGGTGCCACATGAAGGGCAGGAGAAGCGTTTAGCTGCCCTCGGCCGGGCTGGCTCTCATCGGCACATTGCATCGACTCCTGAGCCTATTCCGCGTCGTTGCGATGGATTTTCGCGTCGTCGGCGCCGGCCACGCCGTCCTCGCCCTACTGCTCCTGGTTGAGCTGGGCCTTATCAGCCATGGTAAGTGAGGATGCGCTCTCGATCGCCCTGTTCCTCGGCCTTGACGTCTGTGGATCCTAGCCGTCCGCATTCAAAGCTCAAGTGCCGAACTCGAGCCCTTGTCCTCGATCAACTTCATGCTCTTCAACACCGTCTGGTCCATTCTGGCTCTGGCCTTCGTCGCCGTCATTCCTCTCGTCGTTTCCTACGCCTACCATAACATCATCGCCCTCTTCGTCCTCGCCGCCACGGCCGCCTTCTGGCTTGCCGGGTCCATCGCGGTCGCCGCCGTCCTCGGCACCATCGGTCAGCAGCGAAAGAACATCTACTCCTTCACGCAGCCAATAGTCGCCTTTAGCTTCTTCATCTGGGCCTTGTTCACAGTCTTGACGTCCATGGAGGTGCTTGGCCTGCTGAAGACGGCCTACTATCAACACGAATTGTCCAACCCCATAGAACTACAACGCCAACGCGGCTCGCAGGCTGACGAATAAAAATGGGAGTCGAGGTCAGGAGAAGAATTTGACAGGACGAGGAAGGATTGTTCCCGGCCGGCCCTCGAGAAGGCATCTGTTCCTTGGGCCTCATACTAGCAGGGCCACGTAGGCCCATCTTAAGACCCTCGAATATATACAGGCAACGGGAACAGCGGACCCCGACCCATTACATCTGATATCGTTGATGGACTAGAGACTTGACAACTCTCGCTACCATTCAGCGGTTCGAAATTCGTGGCCTCGATCATTCCAGCGACTTTGATCACGCGACGGTTGATATTATTGAACTTCAAACTCAAACGCACTTGAATATTCATGTTGGCTGGCGCAATTTGCATGATCGAGCCTATGCGTGGGCTTTGGCACTTGGACAATGACTTCGGCGTACGGCCACACTGCCATTGCACTTCACTGCGCTGCTCACAATACATGTATGAAGCGAAGCTGCCGCATCGGTTGCTCCGGACCACAAAAGCCTGTCCACTGGCGCATCCAACTATACAAAGGATCCAGAATCATGGGCCATCCATAGTCACTCTGCTATAACGTTTGCGCCTCGGTGTGAGGAAGACATTACTGATGGTCGGTGTGGCCGTTCCAGGCACGACATCTCCAGCAGAGCAACAGAAGAGCGCCCTTTGAGCCGCGCTCGAGAAAGAACCCGGACCGTGCAGCATGGGTGACTCTCTTTATCTCTGTTGGACTGTGGTGTTCACGTGCATGTACGGTCTTCAGATACATATTCTCCATCCCCGTTTCCACCTTACAGCATGCGTTTCCTCACTTTCCAGAGACGGGACACTGTAGCATGTTTGTATGTTTGCGTATATACAGTTCGTGGAGGCATCGTCTCATCCAGCGTCAACCGATGCGCTATTTCGCGAAGCGGCCTCCGCTGGTCTAGGGGATCTTGGACGACATTTGGACGGTGAGATTCACCCCTGGATGCTGCAGACCACGAAGCCGCAGGGGCATTCTCAGGTGCGGATCTTGTCTGATACGAAACAGTCATCGGCTTGCCATTGTTTCTCCTCTCGATCCTTGCGAGCCATCTTTCTTGTCGGACTGCTGGCCAAGCCATGTTGCTGAGTATGCACTCACGACTGATTTTGAGTCCAGTCCGACTCCATGTCCTGCTTCAATCGCGTATATGTACCCTCTCACCCGCCGCTCTCGGACCAGCAGCGATGTCACATGAATCCGAAGCGTGCCGAGGCCACAGAATTCTCTCCGCGCGTTCCAGCCGCGCTTCTTTTGCTCTACAGTAGCGTTTCTTCAGCAACCGCCGTTTTGGCAAAGGTGGCATTGATCCGTGGCGCCTGCGACTTTTCCTGTGGATGATATGGATTCTGGCACGGACTCTACATGTAGTTTTCGCTTGAATTTGGGGACCGTTTTAACCCCCAATGTGCTGAAATGTATGCAAGTTTCATGGCCAGCCCACATACCCTGGGCGATACAATTTTGGACTCTTTCATTTCACGTGAAGGCCTTTAAAACTGCATATACGGAAGACGAGTACGTGAAAGCCAACCATCATCTTCACTACATCTCACTCCACGAGCGGGAGGCTTGATCCCCTATGGTGATACCTCGATCATGTCGACAGCGGTCAAGTCATACGTCTTATTGTTCTACGGCTACCCCGGCTTGACCAACGCGTCCCACAGCTCATTGTTTGTAAACATTGATTTCCGGCGAGGAGATTGCACATACATATGCTACTCCAATTGATGGGCATTTGACCCACCCCCGACATCGAATCCAGTCTCGTGGAGAACATTTTCTGAAAAAATCCCACACTCAAGCGAGGCTCCAGGACGAGACATGAAGCTATGAGGGCGACCGGCGGTTGTTGAAGCATTGGAAGGGCAAGGCAATCTACATCTATATGTTAAGAGGGGGGTGTCGCCACATACATATATACGCCTGTGGAGAGGGCATCGAATGTCCGCTCGCGTTCGAATCGTATACACATGTGGGCGGCTTTATATCGAATAAGACGGCATGCTTGAGAGCTTCGAAAAAACCTGCTCATGGGTGTGATAGAATCAAATATCAATTCATAATGCGACGGCAGGACGGGAAATTTCCCAATCTCCGCACTGCCTCCATAGCGGGCCTTCTGGGAATGCTTCATCCATTGCTCGAGCCGCTGCGGTGGCGCAGTATCTGATAACCTTCGGCCAAGTATGTGACAGACCCCAGGTGCCCCCTCGTCAAAGGACCCAAAGCCCCCAAAAGCCCCCAAACCCCCGACCTCCTTGCAGGTTTTTCAATCTCGACACCGTTTCCAACTTCATGCCGGAATCCCACTTCTTTTCTCTGCCACTCGCTTCTATTCTTTCAATCCGCTCACTTCCGTCCTGTCCTCGCGATTGACACGACCTGCCATCGGACGGGCGGACAAAATCAGCACCGACACGCTCGCTCTTCTACCTGATGTTGTTTGTGTGGTCAGTGTGACCTTGCTCGACTGATCCGACCTGACTGTGATGCCTCGCACATAAACTGCTGTCGATTCGGGGCAAATTCGTTCGACCCCGGGAGGACTGAAATCAATCGTTTGGCAGCAAGGGCCTTGGGAACATATCTAGTCTGGCCAACTGACGACCGAGAATTTCAAGTTCACGGCAAAGTCCCGCGGTCACGATTGGAAGCCGCTCAACGCTCGACCAGGAAAGAGAGAGCAGCCTTGTTCCGTTGCTATTTGTGTCTGGAAATTTCCAACAGAAGAGCGACAAGCACAGTTGCAGCGCGTCGCTCCAGTCATAGCAGCGACGAGGCGTCTGGGTCTTCGATAGACAACGACGCCGACGACGACGACGACGCGAGCGAACTTCAGGTTCTCCCTCGGCCGAGACGGAACCGAGACGATGCAAACACTTCTTCGGTCGTCGCTGCTGCTGGCGGCAGCCCTATCGCCGGTAGCAAAGGGCGAGAAGCTGCTCATGTCCAAGTCCCTGAACACTTGCCAGGAGGAGTCGGGCTTCTCAGCCTCCCTGTTCGACGTCATCTACACACCCGAGAACAACTCGGCACGCATCAATCTAGATGCCCTCTCCACGATACAAGGCAAAGTCGTGATTGACCTTGCGGTGTCTGTCTACGGCTATCCGGTCTTCAGCACCGTCATCGATCCCTGCAAGGCACAAAAGGAGGTCAAGCTCGAGGGCCTCTGCCCCATGGTTCCGGGCCCGATCAAGTCCCCCTTCGCTCTCACCGTACCGGCAGACACGGCAAAGCAGATTCCCGGTATCGCCTATACTATCCCCGACCTTGATGCCAAGGTCAGGGTTCTGGTGAACCTCACATCCACGGCGGAGAGCATAGCCTGCGTTGAGGCTTCCATCTCGAACGGCAAGACGGTCGATTTGCCGGGCGTGAAGGCCGCCACAGTGGCCATCGCCGGCCTGGCCCAGATCGCGTCCGTCGTGCTCGGCGCGCTCGGCCACTCCAACGCAGCCGCCCATGTCGCCTCCAACTCGCTCTCGCTCTTTGGGTATTTCCAAGCCGTCGCCATCGTCGGGCTGACGGGGGTCCGTCTCCCCCCTATCGTCGAAGCATGGACCATGAACTTTCAGTGGTCGATGGGAATTATTCGTGGCGTCCACACGCAGGACTTCCTTACGTGGTATCAGCGATCCACGGGCGGGACGCCGGCAAAGATACTGAGCTCGTTGTCGAATCTCTCTGTGCAGGTCGCCAAGCGATCTCTCGAAACAGCCAGCGACGTGGTTCGAAGCCCAATGGTGCCGAGGACGCCTGTTCCCGCGCCGGCCGCTGTCACCTCCATCTCCTCCACGGCTGGCTTGTTCAGACGCGGCAACATCATGACTGGTTCGGGCTCGTACGTCGTCTACGGATTGCAGCGCGTCGCTTTCAAGTCCAAGATCGAGACGACCAACCTGTTTATGACCGGCCTTATCTTCTTCTGCAGCCTTATGGCGGCCGCCGCTTTCATCGTCATGGTCTCGAAAGGGATTTGCGAGCTCTGTGCCAAGAAGAAGTGGTGTGGCAAGTTTAGCAGCTTCCGGCACGACTGGCTCACCATTCTCAAAGGCAGCCTTGCCAAAGTGGCCTTGGTTCTCTTCCCTCAGATCACGATTCTGTGTCTCTGGGAATTCACTCAGGCTGACTCGCCCGCCGAACTGGTTCTTGCCGTCTTTTTCTTACTTGGCCCTATACTTATACTCGCCTGGGGAGCTTTTCAGGTGATCCGTCTCGCTCGTCATTCTACGAAAACTTATCAAAACGCTGCATATCTACTTTTCTCCGATCCTAACTTTCTGCACAAATGGGGATTCCTCTATATCCCATTTCGAGCCTCGGCTTGCTATATCATAGCTCCGATCTTGGTCTACATTATCGCCAAGGCCTTTCTGATCGCATTTGCCCAGTCTACTGGTATCGTACAGGCAATCGGGCTCATTATTCTCGAGGCAGCTGCCGTGATCTCGGCCTCCGTTCTCCGCCCCTGGATGGATAAGACGACTAACTCTTTTAATATCGCTATTTACGCCGTCAACTTTATCAACGCAATCTTCTTATTTATCTTCTCTAACGTTCTGGGTACGCCTTCACTTGTTGTTGGCGTGATTGGCCTGGTGCTTTTCATCTTCAACGCGGCCTTCTCGCTTATCATGCTATTCTTGCTTCTCATTTCCACGGCCGTCACGATGTTCCGGAACAATCCTGATGCGCGATACCATGTCATGGCGGATGATCGTACGTCATTCGTCAAATCCCAAACTCACCTGGCCGTTGCAACCGAGTTGGATGCCCTGTCTACTGCCGCAAGAGGCGGCAAAGTCGACGACGAGAGGCCATCCGACCGGGAAGAAAGCCCGCGGCCGACTCCGGGAGTCTATCGGACACGCCCAGGCCCTGACGGCATGCATTTCTAGACGATCCGTACTTCCGAGAGGGGTCCAGAGAGTCTCGGCCCAGTCACGAGCTGCGAGTGCCTGCCGAACAGTTCGGCAACAAGCAGCCTGGACGTGGGTTGCCGCCGACGTCTTACCACGGTTAAGTACGCTATCGTGAAGGACGCGACACAGCTTCACACATACAATCAAGTGGTCTGGATGGCAGAACAGAGCACAACGAAAAATCGGCATTTTTACGTACTATTTATTTCCGTCGGCTGCGGTACGCACACTGTGAGCTCTCCCAACTTCGCCTGGCGTATGTTTCTACTTATCATGGAGATTGGAAGCTGAACATCCTTTGATAGCACGTTCAAGTTCCATATACATATTCTCAAACATTGAATACCGCGCAGATAGAGGAAGCAATGAAACATGAAGACAGCGCTGCTGCATGGTTGTGTCTTGACTCTTCAATTGATGTTACTTGCCACATCCGTATACCGTCAGCGATGTCCCTAGTTGAATACATGTACGCCACCACAACATTTGCCGACTTGTAACTTTACAGTGGAAGACGTACGGTCTCAACGACAGCAGTACTTCGATGTGGTGTTACCTGCCTGTGAACAGCCCAAAAGACGAACCGAAACGAATAAGACACTGCCCCAGTCTCGAACTTGACGAGGACTCGAACATCACTTAATTTCTCGCAATTTAGCTCAAAAGCTGTGGAGTCGTAGAAATAGTTCTTAACTATATATATCCTGTATACATGTATGCAATTTGACACTGCCATTTATCATTGACCAAGTCACCAATAGAACTAATGCGGCGGTGGTGACAAAGGTCTCGAGCCACTGCCGGTGGCTGAGCCCGACGCAAGGACTCTGAACGCCGTGCGGCGATTGGACGATGATGGCAATATTGCGGCTGACTTGCATCGCCCCAAAGGGATGTAGTGGGCAGTTCAAGAATTTCCTGCTTTTCCAGGAGAAGGCTTTCAATGTTGCGTTCTCCATGTCGTACTCCTTACTTTAGCCGCCCCTTTCACTTTCTTCCCTCTTCGTCAGGAGGCCTGAATCGAGCTAAACTTGCACGTTCGGGTCGAATGTTTGCACCATTCAAGTTCCGTCAGTTGCCTGTCGATGAAAATGGCCTTCTTCAACCTTCGCCCCCTGGAAGACTTCGAATACCCTCCTCTCGACTCCTCACAAAGAGTCTTCCGTGTAGTCCGGCTTCTCCCCCCCAAGCCGGCCCGCCTCCCGGGCGCCCACGGCACGCTGCGCATCGAGATTCTTCAGGTCGACGTCGACTCCGAGCATGTCTCCTACGACGCGCTCTCCCACGCCTGGAATTACCCGTCATTTGATCGCGGCCTGGAAAACCGACGGGTCCTCGTCGAGACGGCAGACGGCCCGAGGGGGCTGCGCATACAGCGTTCTCTGGAGCTCGCCCTGCTTCATCTCGTCGCCAAAGAGGAAACTCGTCGCCCGCTCTTCATCGACCAGATTAGCATCAACCAGAAAAACAGGGAGGAGAAAAGCCATCAAATTCCGCTCATGCGAGATATTTACGCAAATTGCATCCGCACAGTCGTATGGTTAGGACCGGCAACTCGCGGCTCCGACGCGTTATTCGGCTTCATTCAAGAGATATGTGCAGAGGGTGTTGTGGGCGGCCTTCTCGGTCCGCGCGTTGGCAGCGTCATGCGTGTCTACGATGCCGTTACGGACCCGGCAATCGAGTTGAGTGACACTGAGCGTGAAGACAGAGACGGCCTTGTAGATATGGTCCACCGCCTCGGCCATCGATTTCCTATCGACGGATTGGCCGACGTGCTGGACCGACGCTGGTTCAACCGCCTGTGGATCGTCCAGGAGGCCTGTCTGGCTCCCGGCCTGATGCTGGTTTGCGGCCGTCGGTCGCTCTGCTTCGACTGCTTCCGGTGCGGCCTTTTCTTTTACAGCGTCAACAACGCGCTATGGATTCGCGGGCGGCGCTCCAGGTGGGCGCGCGAAATCACTCAACGCAGCGATCTCTATGACAAGATCAACAGTGCAAGACGCATTTTCCAGGAGCGCAAGGCAATCCACAGGGACGGTATAAAACAGAGCCTATACGATGTTGTCCTGAAATACAACGTCAACCAGCGGCTCCAGAAGATCGGCGCTACGGAGCCCGAGGATCGGATATACGGCCTACTAGGGCTCGTGGCGAGCGAAGACGACCTGCTTCGGCGACTTCGGATTCGCTACGTAGACGTTGCTCAGACTTACACCGAGGTCGCTGCTCTACTTCTCCAGGACAACATCGATGCGCTACTATTTTGTCAGTTTCCCAAGGGTGGTGCGCATAACGCAACTCTGCCGTCTTGGGTGCCGGACTGGGCCATGGATCTCGACGTGCCGGTAGGATACACGACGCTCAAGAAGCCCGTTTTCTCTGCCGGAGGACCCAAACACGAAGCTCGTGTTCGGATCGATGAGGTGTCTCGACAGCTGACCATTAGGGGGGTCTTGGTGGATAGGATCGCTCGCGTAGGAACACGCACGCTTCGTCCTGACCCGAAACCGATGGCTTCTGAGCAGATTGACTACCGATGGTTCAAGTTGTTTTTCGACGAAGTAACTGAGATTTGTGGAGAAGCAGCGGTGGCATCCAGCGCCCATGGTTTGCCGATTCCGGACACCCAGACGCCGGCCCAAATCGCCCTGCGGCTCCAGGACTCAGGCCTTTCGGCCAGACACTTTCAAGCCAGTCTCGGGGCAAGGCCCGGACTAGAGAGGTTGGAGGCATTGTCCAGTGAGTTGTGCCGTGTTGGGGAAAGGCTCCTACTTTCCGACGAGCGCGTGGCCTCGTACCGGATCACGCGTATCTACCGAACCATCGGCATCACCCCTTGGTACTGGGAAATCACGTCCGACATGCACCGTCTGCGAACCTGTGCTCGGGGACCTGAGGTAATGGGGAAGATACTGTACGAGGCACTTGCAGACTTCATCGTAGACGTGGCAGCATGCTGTGTGGCGTCTCTGCTCGTGTCGACATTGACGCCGCTGTATCTCAGGCTGAAACGCCGGTTTAGCAGGATGGAAAATCCCAAGCCGGAGGCCTTGAAGAAGATTGGTTCCGACCCCGACGTCGTCCTGGGACAGGACATGAGCGATTTCACGGGGAATCTGCTGAAGAACCGTGGCCGGAAGCTCTACAGGACAGAGAAGGGCTATGTCGGAGTAGGACCGGCGCAAACGAAGGCGAGAGACTCGGTTGTGGTCTTTCACGGAGGCACGGTCCCGCATATACTGAGGCATACCGACGGGACGGGAGACGTGTCGTCCTGGCAGTATCTTGGCGAGGCGTACGGCGACGGCATCATGGACGGGGAAGCGCTGGCTCCGGGATTCGGCGTCGAGACGAGCTTCGTCATAGGTTGAGCTAAGCGCCTAGCGCTTCTGGTAGAGAGATCTTTTGCTTGATCGAGAGAGACTAAGCATGGCGATACGGGGCTAAAGCGATGAGGGTGGATTGGCACATGTATGACGTCTTGGTTCATATGGCAACGTGGAGTCCATGCCAACTAGAATGACAATCATTTCCCGTTCTATGACTTCGCATCGGCACTTGCTCTCCTGGCAGACAATGTAGACTTCAATGTTTGCAGTGCATCTCGATCAGTATGGTGGTGCTTCACCGGACACTCGTCGATCGCATGAACCCATTGATTCTCGAGCCTCTTACCCTCCAGTTGCTGGGGCCCTCGTGTCGCTGTACGTGCACCAATGCATCCGATCAGACGGGATGGATCCACCGGCTTCAGTACGCCGACTAAGAGATGAACATGAGCGAAATTGCAAAGTCCAGCCGTACTACTTCATGTTTCTTGTCTATTGAAGGCTGCCGCACGGCTCAAATTGGCAATGTCGACCGGGCAGAGTATCAGTGATCTCTTCAATGTTATTACTCACAATCCCGTACTCCAGCGTGCCTACATGTACCAACTTCTACGCTGCTCCCGTCCCTTGCTGCACTTCCTGCCGGTCTCTGCGTATATTGAACCCAGACTCAGTCGGGGTTTTGGGAGTTTGGAATGACTAGGGCAATCCTGCCTACTTGATGGAACTCCGCTATATCTCGTCCTTGAGAGCTCGGCGAGCCTCCACTGACCACGCTCAACTACTATGCTACTCTCAGACGTGTATTTTCTTCTGGATCGCATTGCGACTTACAAACGGACCGGAAATGGAAGTAGACGGTACATGTTGTTTGGGTCGCCCTCGGTAGCTGGGCACAGCTCCGACCGGACCGTCTGGGACGAGGCGGCAATCCAGTCCATGTACTGCCAATTGCCAAAGGAAATCATGCGTAGCGAGATGCTATGGGGCTCCAGACGCGAGAGAGTGCCGAACGATCTCCGCGGATCCGCAGCGGCTTCTAGCGCGGCCCCGTCGGATGAGGTCCGTGGGAGCCGGGCCGGCAAGCCTCGGTGCTGTCATAGCTCCTGTTGCTGAGAAACCCACATGACAGGCCGCGTGATACAAACTGGCACCTACCAAATGGACTGGGCGCAAATTGTAAGTAATCGTTCGTTCACGTTGATGATGGCAGCCTATGTGCCAAGAATCGAAGAGGTCAAGCAGTCAGTCTCTCCTCAACGAGGATAAGGCCCTGGCGATTGCTTGTCACCTGAACAGCAAAGATGAGCTCCCACTCACAATGGAGAACAAGACCTGGCTAGTTAGATACATGTATCCAAAACTCAATCCCTCATCACTCATTGATGCTTTCCGTCTATGTCCGGCCGGGGCCCGTGACCTCGGTGGCGTTCACGACGTGAAGAGCTTATTCGGTTTTCCGGCACCCATTCTGACGGATGTAGTTAATTTCAACGTTTCGGCAGCTTGTCTGAGCAGAACCGCGAGAATAGCCTCGCGTCTCACACGATTCTCAAGGGCTTACGATGCACACAGTCGGTGGTTGTGAACAGACGGATGGGGATTGGGTATTAGATTTATTGAATACTATGAGATTAACCGATATGTTATACCAGCTGCGGAACAATCTTTTCTCGCATCGCGGCCAAATCAATCATCCGCCCCTTTACCCGAATTAAGCCCTGAGATACTTGAATAGGGCATGCAATAACCACCACAGTTATGTAGAATGCGACAACTTGACTCTGTGGAACCACCGGCACTTGATGGACACGATTCCTCTTTTAGCCTTCACCTCGGGTGTGTCGCGCTCGTAGGTTCGCTCAGAGCCAATGCAGTTTTCATGCCTGTTAAGCTTCAGGTCAGCAGCCATTTCCGTGCCTAATACAGAGAAAAGGGGGAGAGAAAGACGCACTGGTAAACGGTGCAATGGTCGTAGGCGGGACATCCGATGCGGATGGAGCGGCTCGCGCGGTTGTTAAAGCCCTCACGGCTTGGATTCTTGTCAGCGTCTTGGGCGCAAGAGTTCCAAAGTCTGGTCCAGTATTCACTAGTACGCTCAAGTCAAAACTTACACGGGCTCAAACAGGTTGAGGCACTGTCCCCGGTCATCGATGGTAATGTTTCTGGCCTCGCCCCTGTAGTTGGTCTCGCTGTAGAGGATGCCCTGTTTCCTGTCATTAGGTGGTGCGCTGGGACTGGACTTGCGATGAAGATTGGGTATACCGAAAAGTTGGGCAAAGGCTGCTGATTGTTTCTCAGCGTCTCGCACGTGATCTGTCCATGGTAATGCGTCTCGCCCTTCTTCTGACTGGCCGCCAGGGTGGCCAGGCCAAGAGTAACAAATGCAGTCAAGCGCACCATGATGATTATTGATTAATGCAGGAGTAGGAATGGGTAGAAAGATGGCAATGAGAAAAAACGAT
This sequence comes from Cordyceps sp. RAO-2017, assembly GCA_002591385.1. NCBI lineage: Eukaryota > Fungi > Ascomycota > Sordariomycetes > Hypocreales > Cordycipitaceae > Cordyceps > Cordyceps sp. RAO-2017. The sequence continues at coordinate 1,173 of NJEV01000303.1, read as the reverse complement.
ACGTCGGAGAGAAGGTCGGTTGATATATACATGTATGGCCGAGGCCAGTAAATGTACATGGAGGTATGGAACCAGTACTTTGATTGCATCAGACTTGTGTGGTTGGCAGAGACGATGCTCATTCGCCGACATCATGGATCCATGGTTAGAGTCCAGCAGAGGAAAGCATATCCAAGGTGGAGGCCAGAATAGCAGCAGGGTATGAGGTCATGCCGCTGCCGCGGAGAAAGGGGCTCGGGATACAACAAGAGAGTGAAGCCCTTCAACGAGCCCCAGACGACATCAGAGCAAGGCGCTAGGAGAGCTAGAGAGGCCGAAGGCGCCAAGTTAATCGTGCCACAGAAACCGTTAACGGCAACGGTACCGGACACGCCGACCGGGTGGACTTGAACGGTTCAGCTAGCCGAAGCTAGGAAGGATAGTGCCGGATGAGAGGCTATAACCTTTTGTGGAGATGGGAGCTGACATTGAGTGGACAGATGATCTCACGGTTATTCGTCCAACATACGTAGAATACAGGGCAGGATACATGTATAGACTTTAACTAGTCAAGGTAGCTCGACGATCTCGCCATATGGCTCCACGGTACCAGATCCCTCGGATGGTATTTGATATCATCTCCAAGCCTCCACGTCCCAGTGTCTGGTGGGTATTCAGGCTCCGTACACGTATCCCCTTGCACACTTGACCTCATCTCCCTCAGGCCGTCGTGCCAAGTCCACATACTGCAGTAGAACCGGGCACGTCTCGCCCGGAACACGCTGGCACGGGCAGCGGATAAGGCCAGCGGCGCCGTGAACGGTCGTAGAGGACAAAGCACCAGCTAGCTCCCCCGGTACGTGGTGTAGCTGTGGGGGGCCAGCAGCAACGGCACATGGTAGCGCTCGCCCTGGTCGACGCGAAAGGCGACGAGGGCGCGGGGGAAGAAGGCATCGGCGAAGTAGCCCTGGACGTCGAAGCTGAGGCTCCAGTCCGACGATGAGTCGCCGAGGTCGTCGAGGACGGCGCCGAGCCCGCGCCCGGCGTCGCCGGCGGGCGGCCAGGAGCCGATGCGGCCGTCGTCGCCGGTCACGCCGTCGAAGGTGCTGTTGGCGCCCTCGAGACGCACGCGCACCCCCTGGGCCGGGCGCCCGGTCGTCGTGTCGAGGACGTGGCAGCTGATGCGGTCCTCGG
>NJEV01000302.1:552-24803 GCA_002591385.1 Cordyceps sp. RAO-2017 | reverse complement strand
CTGCGGAATGTGCAGCGATAGGTGCGGGTTCGTGCGCGCCCATCTTGCCCGTTAATCCAGCAACAAAAAAAAAATGACCTGAAGTTCTCGTGGGGAAAAAAAAAAAAAAAAAAAAAAAAAAAAAAAAAAAAAAAGAGCCCAGCCAAAGGAGACCTACTCGAACTTGAGCGCCGCAATCATGCTGGGGAACCCGGCCACGAGGACAATCATCTCCCACGGCCGCAGTCGGTGCCGCGCCGTCCGCGCCGCGCCGCCCTTGGTGTCTCCGTTGTGCTGCTTCAGCCGCCGGGGCGGGTTCGGGGTCGAGCCGATGTACAGGGACGCATGCCTCACGGTCGAGCGGAGAACGTATACCGTATACAGCGCGGGCAGCGGTCCTTGTAGCCGGGTCATGCCTAGGTGCCTGGAGCTGCGGTGATGCGATGCGGCCTGGCGTCTAGACCTCTTGTGAAGCCGCCGAGCCGCAATCCAACGTCAACGCGTAGCGCGGCTGACTCAGCGCCGACATGCTAGAACTCCCTCCCTAACCCGAAGAGCCGCCAACCGGCAGACTGCTGCTGGACACGTCACGACCTCGAAATATCTTCACTCGATTGGTACTGTGCCATCAGGTCCGCAGCTAGGTACACGGCCCGGGTTCCCCTCCACTGATGCTTGACGATTCCTGCCTCGTTACCCCTGTCCGTGTCCTCTCCGGCTGTCGGCTGGAGTCTGTCAACTCTCGCTCCAAGACGCCCACGACGCGAGGGCCGGGCCCGGCACGGCGCTCCTCCTCACAGCAGGCCCTGTTTCTGCAGATCCAGGTACACCTTCTCCGGCATGACGTTGCCCTCGCCATCCTCCATCTGCACGATGCTCCCTTCGTCCACCTTGGACCTCTTCTGCTCCTGCTGGAGCTTCTCCCAGAGCTTCAGCGCCTCCTCGATCTTGGTGATGTCCCTGAAGAGGGTCACGTTGGTGATGCCCAGGCACTTCAGGCCGTGGATGTGGCGCGGCTCGCCAAAGTGCTTATCGAAGGCCCGCCGGCCCATGTAGACGAAGTTGCCGCAGATCTCGCAGTGGAACTCGACGCCGAGGCCGTGAAGTCGGTACAGCCAGAACGGGATCGGCTTGCCGTCCCAGGCCAGCGGCAGCTTCAGCGGGTTGTAAATCTTTTCTTCGCCGTCTTCGTCCTCCTCCTCGTCCTCCTCGGCGCCTCCTCGAGGGGCATCGGACATGTTCTGCAGGTTTTCGAGCTCCTGCTGTCGCTCGCGCTCCGTCATCCCTTGCCTCCGCTCCACGTTGACGCGCGTGTCGCTTCGTACAACGCTCATGCCCTCGGCAAGTCTCTTGACGTAGAATTCGCGCTTGGCTACCGCCCGCTCCTTGACTCGCGTCATCGAGACCTGATTCCCTCTGCGTTCAGCTTTCTCGTCACCGCCCACTTCCTTCTGCTCCTGCTGCAGTTGCTTCCGGTGCTCGGCGGCTTTGAGATGCTTCCTCCCAGCCAGGTGGCCCTTGTAGACGTTCTCGTTTTTGAATTCTTTTTCGCACTCGGCGCACCAAACCGTCCCGGCGCCGTCCGAGTCCTTCTTTCCCGATGTCTGGTCCAGCTGCCAGCCTTGGAGCTCGTCGTTGTCCCAGGCCTTGTCAAACTCCTCGTCGAGTTTGGCCAAGACCATGCCACTGGGCTCCAACGGCTGGGTCCGCTTCCGGAAAGACACGAGATAGTCGACAATGTCGCCGACGTACTTGAAGTACTGATCTGTGAGTTTCTCGACCCGTTTGACGCCTCCATACCCGGGCGAAAAGTTGTCAAAGTTCTCGAGATACTGCAGGTAGTTGAGTCGCTTGACATTGGGAAGGTTCATAAACGCCTCATGGCAGGTATGGAGATCGAAGAAACGACCGTATGCTTCTTCGCCCGAGAAAATGCTGTCGACAATGGTAGGCATGTCGGCCACGCGTCTCGCCTTGTAGCGTTGCTCCGAGTTCTCAGCCTGCTCGTTTGGGTACCGAGAATGGTGTTCACGCAGTTCGTTGAGCTGGCTGTAGAACTGGCCAAACGGATCACCCGTTTCGATCTGCTCGATCTCGCGAGCCATCGACCCCGCATCGTCCTCGAAGATGGCGACGAGGTTGCTGCACTGCTGCTGAATCTGCTCCAGGAGCTGGGCTATCTCGTGCCCTTGGTTCAATTGGTTGCGAATCTCGCGTCTCCAAGTTTCAGCGTCCGAGGCTGCGGTGAGGTCAGAGGGCTGCAAGATACTCACATGTTTGTGCTCCTCACGAGCACGATCCGCGATGGCCTGCTCCAGGCGCTCCAGATCCTCGTGGATGTATCGTTGGTCTTCGGCGACAAGCATTTTGACGACGCCCGAGGCACGGCACTGAGTAGTTTGGAAAGAGCCAGCGGGTGCTGAGGTTGAAGATGAGATGTTGAGGAAAAGTCGAGGCGCAAGTGCGGCGTTTGCAGAGAGCAGGGAGATAAATCGGCTTTCGTACTGTAGGCGGCCAACGGGCAAGTGGACGGTGGGCCGACGGGCCGTCAAGCTATGTGCCGAAGTATACCCGCGGCTACCTTAATCCCCGAACCAGCTCTCGTCATTTTTTTTCTTCTACTACATCAATCCGCCTGATTGCGCGCCTTCATCACACGTCCTCACTCGCTAGCCATTTAAATATCATCCCGTAAGCCGCAATCATGGCTGAAGGTGCTGGAGGCATCGACCGCAAGGCGGAAGAGAGAATGGAGTTCTCCACCTCGAAAGAGGTGACGGTTCATCCAACTTTCGAATCCATGTCGCTCAAGGGTGTGTATTAGTCCTCGTCAACGCATCGCGAATAATGTCCTGACGATTTCTTCACTAGAAAATCTTCTTCGAGGCATCTACGCGTATGGATACGAATCCCCGTCGGCCGTGCAATCTCGGGCCATCGTGCAAATCTGCAAGGGGCGCGACACCATCGCACAGGCCCAGTCCGGCACCGGAAAGACGGCAACCTTCTCCATCAGCATGCTGCAAGTCATCGACACGGCTGTGCGCGAGACACAGGCTCTGGTCCTGTCGCCCACGCGCGAGTTGGCGACCCAAATCCAGTCCGTCGTCATGGCGCTAGGAGACTACATGAATGTCCAGTGCCACGCCTGCATCGGCGGCACCAACGTCGGCGAGGACATTCGAAAGCTAGACTACGGGCAGCACATCGTGTCTGGCACTCCCGGACGCGTTGCCGACATGATAAGGCGGCGCAACCTGCGGACCAGGCACATCAAGATGCTCGTGTTGGATGAAGCCGACGAGTTGCTCAACAAGGGCTTTCGAGAGCAGATTTACGACGTGTATCGCTATCTCCCGCCCGCGACACAGGTGGTGGTGGTCAGCGCGACGCTCCCCTACGACGTGCTTGACATGACAACGAAATTCATGACGGACCCGGTCCGCATCCTTGTCAAGCGAGACGAGCTTACGCTCGAGGGTCTGAAGCAGTATTTCATTGCGGTCGAGCGGGAGGACTGGAAGTTCGACACCCTCTGTGACCTATACGACACCCTGACCATCACGCAAGCCGTCATCTTCTGCAATACGCGGCGCAAGGTCGACTGGCTCACGGATAAGATGCGAGAGGCCAACTTCACCGTCAGCAGCATGCATGGCGATATGCCGCAAAAGGAGCGGGATAGCATCATGCAGGACTTCCGCCAGGGCAACAGCCGCGTGCTCATCTCGACGGACGTCTGGGCTCGCGGCATCGACGTGCAGCAAGTCAGCCTGGTTATCAACTACGACTTGCCGAGCAACCGCGAAAACTACATCCACCGCATCGGCAGAAGCGGTCGGTTTGGCCGCAAAGGCGTGGCCATCAACTTCGTCACAACCGAGGACGTGCGCATCCTTCGAGACATTGAACGTGTGTTTCTCTTGCCCAGCCGCGCACCATTTGCCTTGATCCCCGCTAACGATTGGGCAGTATACTATTCGACCCAGATTGACGAGATGCCGATGAACGTGGCGGACCTCATCGCATAGGCTGCCCCATCTCGAGCTTGCAATGACGGTCTTTTACCGACTGAGACTCTCCAAGGGCTGTTCGCTCATGGGCAGATCTTGCTCTCGAGACCCGCCAGGTTCATTCACGTGCGGAGGAAAGGGGCCAAAGATTGCTCCAAGTGAGGCCCCCCTCCAGCATCGGCCGTCAAGTCGTATAGGCTGACTCGACTGTGTCCATGCTCGCAGACTGCTTGCACCAGCCCGGCATCACAATACTCATCGCGACTCGCAGCGGGCGCGAGTCGGGGTCGGCGCCAGTGAGCCGTAACCGGGGACCGGGCTCGGTGGCAGAAGAAAAACAGATGGAAGGGCCCGAAGCAGGGAACAGGGCATCTTGTGAGACTCGATGCAGGCTCCGACGGCTCCCCCTTGTCGGACTTTGGACTCTACGCTCCCTCTCGGCTTTCAAGATCCGATTTCGGGGCTGGATGTGAGAAACACGGACGGGCTATGTAGGGACATCTCACTTGAATCGCAGTTCGCAACAGCTCCCCAGAGACAAGCCGCGACGAGATTCACCCAGAGCCTGAGAAGATGAGCCCTTCCAAAAAAGAAGGGGGAAGAAACGTGCAAGTACATCAGCATGGCGTCGTTGCAGTGGCAGCTACGGATCCTGTCTACCCCTCAAGTATGTCCCCGAGCTCCGTCTCGAGGCCGTCGGCCACAATGGCCACGGTCGAGGTTCCGCTGCGCAAGATCTCACAACATCAATCATTTTTCGTTTCCCATGTCGTAGAATGGCCGCCCGTCGATCCGTCCTCCACGCGCGCCACGCGCGTCGTAAGTGCTGGGGAGCAGTCGGGACCGCCTAGCCGTCGTGCGAAGACGGCGGCTCCTCGGGGTCGATATCGATGCGAAAGCTGCGGCGGACGTCGTCGGCGAGCTCGAGCACCTCGCGGCGGCCGGCGCGGGAGGCGACGAGCAGGTGGGCGACGAAGGTGCGGACGCCGTTGGAGAAGAGCGCGACGCGGTCCCCCCGACGGCAGTAGTCCTGGGCCAGGACGATGTGGCGGGCCAGGTCCGGGCGGCGGCGGCGCAGCTCGTCGCAGGGGGCCTCGCCGTCGGCGCGCTGGCCGTGCAGGGCCTCGATCCGGGCCTTGGCCGACTCGGTGCGGTTGAAGTGGGCGTCGATGACGGCCGTCTGCGACTCGCGGAAGCGGACGAAGTTGATGAGGTAGCTGAAGATCTTGACCAGCCGCTCGTGGCTCGGCCGGTACAGGTCGCCGAAGCCGAAGTCGTGCACGCCGCACTCGACCAGCAGCCGGCGCAGGGCGGCGTAGAAGCCCATCAGGTTGCGCGTCTCGACGGGGACCGTCTCGGCCCAGTCGCCGCACACCTCCTCGGCCGCCGCCCGCATCGCCGGCTCGACCGTCTCGCGCGTCGCGTTCAGCAGCAGCTCCGCGAACCACTCGAAGATCTGCTGCACGTGGCCCGGGCTCGGCTTCTGCAGGTCCGCCACGCTGAAGTTGATGCCGATGTCGGTGATGCAGCCGACGATCTCGCGGTCCGGCAGCCGCATGAACGCATCCGCCTCCTCCTCCTTCTTGCGCGACGACCGCCCCTGCTGGTGCTGCTGCTGCGCCGCCGGGATGATGCTCATCCTCGGATTGTACGCCATTTTGTTTTGTTTTTCCTCTCCTTCTTTTTGGTGTACGCGCTCGCCCTTTTTCCTTCCTCTCTTTTTACTGTGCGCCCTCGCCTTTTTGTTCTCGCGTCGTTGTCTTCGCGTCGCGTCGCGGTGCCCTCCTTGTCTTGTATCGGAGGAGTCAAGGTCGGGGCTGTCGTGCTGGTCGGCGGTGGTGATGGTGGTGAGGCTGATGTCGCACTTAGGCGCGAGCGAGGAAAGGGGACGAGAGCCGGCGATGTAAACAGCGTGACTAAGCGCGTCGTCGTTGCCGTGACAACGCGGGGCTTCCTATCGCGGCTTATCCGTGTTTGTACCGTCTTCGCCTTTCCGCCTCCAGGTCGAGAACCAGTTATTGTCGGTTGCCATCTGTGTATTGCGTCGTCTCTGAGTACTGATCCGATCGCAGACGTTCTCCAGTCCAAAACGAAAGAAGATGGTTACGACTCTTCAAGATCCGAGACTCATGTACTGCCATCCTTCCCTAGACTCTATTCATACATCCACACATCTATACATACGTGGCCCGCCCGGGCGTCACTTGATAAAGGCCGTCGCCAGCTTCGTGACGCGATCCTTGAGGTGCGTCGGGTCGGCGCCGACGAGCTCGTCGAAGCGCTCGCCGCCCTTGAAGAAGAGGAAGGTCGGCATGGCGCGGACGTCGAGGTCGCGGGCCAGCTCCGGCACGGCGTCGACGTCGAACTTGGCGAAGTGCACCACGTGCTTGAGGTCGGGCAGCTCGGATAGCCTGTTTCGTGTTTTGCGCTCCGTCTTCCTTCCGTTCTCTGCCTCGTCCGCGCCCCTCTCTGTCTCTCTCGCTTCCTCTCCCGCCTCCTTTTCTCGCTTCTTCTCCAGTCCGCTCGGGAGATGGGTGAAGCAGGAGAGAGTGACTCCTCCAGCTCACTCTTCTCTTCTCCCGCCCACTCGGGACATGGGTGAAGCAGAAAGAGAGCTGACTTCCGCCTATCCAAAACCCAGGCGAAGCAAAAAGAGAGCAGACTTCTCCCCCCTCCCCGGGACCCAAGTAACCAGCGAGGAGAGCCAGAGACAGAGAGAAAAAAGGGGGCCACGGAAAGAGGCAGAGACAGAAAGGAAGAAGAAGGCAGCAAGTCAGCACCATGAAGCAAAAGCAACAGGCGGGAGACGAGGCCGCTCACCGCTGGAAGACGGGCGAGATGGCCTTGCACGGCCCGCACCACTCGGCTGAGCAGTCGACGACGACGCGGGCGTTGCCGCGCAGGGCCTGCGTGAAGTCCGCCGTGCTGTTGTGCGTGTCAGCCTCTCTCTCTCTCTCTCTCTCTCTCGACCATCTTCGTATCAGCCACTCCTCTCTCCCTCCACCCCCTCTCTCGACCATCTTCACATCCGCCACTCCTCTCCACCATCTTCACGCAAACTCCCTCCGGCGCCCAACTCGACACAAACTCTCCCCTCTTGACCAACACCGTACAAACTCCCGTCTTGACAACCGGTCCCCCAAAACTCACCTCTTCATCTCATGCACCGCCCTCCGCCCAGCCGTCGACCGAAACCCCCTCCTCGCCCCCGGCACCGCGACCCGCGCCGCGAACATGGCGAGCCGTTTTTTTCTTTTTTTCTTTTTTTTCCTTGCCTCTTTGTTCGTGCGCAAAAGTCGCTCGCGGGCTTGGCGATCAAGAGACGATAAAAGGTCGGTAGGCAAGCAGGGGGGATATGCGTCGTTGGTGGAATGGTGAATGGAGTAGGGACTCGGTCGAATATCCGAGGAGGCGGCGGCAGGGACGGGAGGACATGGCCGAGGGTGCCGTCACGTGCTCGCGGCCGTGCGCCGAGACGTCATCGTAGGGCCATGCACGGTCCGACGCTTCGTCCCCGTCCTCGGCAGTTGGGCAAGCAAAAAAACATCAACTGTCTTCTATATTAAAGCCAAAGTGGGAATAAAAAAAAAAGAGCGCAACCGTTCGCCCCCTCGCATAGGAAGGGGAAAACGCCATGGGAACAAAGCGCCGGGGGAAGAAGAAGGCCACAAAAATCACGGCTGGCTGTGCACGCGCGCTCGCTGAGTCTCGCCCTTCCGCTCTCTCCCAATGGACCAAAACCCAGTCATCCCAAATCCAAAGCAACCCGAGGCGCCGCCGCAGGCAGACCGCAGTCCCGGCTGCAGACCAGGCGAGAGTCGTTGCTACTTTCCAGAGCGCCGTCATGAGGCAGAAACCGGTTCCTCGCCGACGCCGACGCCGCCGAGCCCTCGGACGAGCCAACGAGCCGACACCGGCTCCCCGTCTTGCTTCCCTCCTCTCCTCCCCCCCTCGCCGTTGTTCGCCAACGATGCGCGGGTATCTAATGCGATTTATGTACTCTGTGAGAAATTTCGAATGGCCACGGCGCTTCGTCGGCACGAGGCGTGACGGCGAGATGAAGACTGATCGATGAACGCCCCGTTGCCTGATGACGGGGCCACCCTGTTTTGAGATGAGCAGCAAAAACCCAACGAGTTTCCTTCTGTCGCTGTTGTACTTGGAGGAAGAAAAAAGACTGTTCTCCCGAGACTCCGATTCGATGACTGCTTTCGGCCGTCCTCGGGGGTGTGTGCAGCGTCTTCTCCAAAATGATTCAAGGGAAAATTGTTAGAGATTGACTTGGGTCAGTTCGTTGACAAAGGGAACAAGATAGTAATGAACGTGAAGTGGCTCGAGGCCCATGTTGGCGGCATGTGAGTGCCAGGCAAGGAAATATGTCGTCGGACGGGCGGCTGACTGGTTCTGTCGTCGTTTCTGTCCCTCTCTGCTCTTCTTCGGAAACTCTGTTGGGTTTGGTTTGCTCATCGTCGACGAGGCATCATCATCATCATCATCATCATCATCACATCATCACACTCAAGGAGATTGACTCTCATACTTTCGCAGGCCCTCTCTCTCTCTCTCTCCCTCCTCAGCGCCGTCCCGTCAAGAGAGCGCCTCGGACGGCGGCTCTCGGCCTCCAGTGCCGACCTCGTGTCGGGCCGAGGCCAGCCCGTCGCCGTTTTCGTCTTCGACCCGGGCCTCGCCGTCGACCTCGGAGTCGGGATAAATGTTGAGCAGGCCCTCGCGGCTGCGCATCGTGTCCCTGTCGTGCCGGTGGAAGCGGATGACGCGCGGCTTGGCCGCGCCCACCGCCCCCCACCGCACGTCTCCCTCCTGCATGCGCTCGTCGTCGCTGCTGGGCCGGCCGTCGCCCGACGGCCGCTCCACCGCCATCTCGCCCGAGTTTCGGCTCGAGGCCAGCCGGGAGAGGTATTCGTCGCCGGCGACGATGACGTCCTCGTGCGTGCTGCTCGCCGGCGAGTCGCCCGGCTTGTCGCGGCGCGCCGTCTGGGTCCTGCCGTCGCGCATCGCCGATCTCCGCCCGACGCGCCCCGACAGCCAGGAGCCCTCCGAGTCGATGGACGCGAGCGACATGGACAGCGGGGGGTCCGGCGACACGGCGCCGTGCAGCCTCTCCATCGACGTCGGCCGCCGGGGCTTGGCCTCGATCGGGCGCGCGCCGGGGCACGGCGAGTCGTGCATTGCGGGCGACGGCGGCCGCGATTCCGTCACGGGCGTCTTGACCTCGTCGACGACGGGCAGCGGCGGCTCGGCCGCTTCGGGCGACTGGACGCGCGAGTCGGGCGGCGACAGCGGATAGTCCGGGAGGTCCTCGCGGAAGCGCGACCGCGTCCGCTTGGGGCCCCCGGCCCCGGGCTTGCTGGCCAGATAGTTGGCCTGCGGCGGAGCGGCGGGGTCGTCGCCCTGCAGCCGGGCCAGGGCCTCGGCCTGGGCCGAGGCGACGGCCTGCATCTCCTCGCGCGACGTGTTGGAGAAGGACGAGGGCCCGGAGTTGCGTCGGTTCCGGCCGCCGCGGCGGAGGAAGGAGATGAGCGAGAGGCGGCCGGTCTTGTTGCTGTCGGAATCTTTGCGGGGCGCGTCGTCTTCGAGCGTCGTCCGGTCCCGATCCGAGCTCAGCGTCGACTTGGACTGCGACTTCTTGGATCGCAGGATGCCGGCGAGGATGGAGCCGTGCGGTAAGGCCGAGACCGGCTCTTCCGGCTCTGTCGGCGGCACGCGGCGCACCTGGGGGACCGGTGGGCCCTCGACCCGTTCCTGTTCCCGTTCCCGTTCCCGTTCCTCCTCCGGCTCGACGTCGGCCTGCTCGGCGGTCGGCTGGATCTCGCCTTCCTCCTCATCGAGGGGGATGGTGTCTGTTCGGTGGAAGAAGGCCAGCGGCTCCCCCCTCGGCCGGGCCTCTTCGACGTCGGACATGGGCTCCGGGGAGGCGGGGGCTTTTTCTCGCTTCCGGGACGACGTGACGACGGCCGAGGGCGGCTCGATGCCGAGGCCGACGAGTTCGCGACCCAGGACGCCGCGCTCGAGGTTCTGGGGCGGCAGGGTGCCCGACTGATGGGCCTCGGCCTCTTCCCGGCGCTGCCTGTCGGCGCGGCGAGCCAGCCTCCGCTCCGTGCGCTCCTGGTCGTGCTGGCGCTTCCGTTGGCGGCGGCGGTTGTCGCGCTCCATCAGCTCCCTCAGGTCGCTGGCGTCGAGGCCGTCGGCCAGGCTGTCGATGCGCTTGCGCGAGTCGAGCGCCTCCTCGGCGATGGCCTCGCGTTCGGCGAGCGACTTCTTCTGCGAGCCGGAGCCGGAGCGGGTAGGGGCCGAGGCGCGGGAGGGCGTCCAGCGGGAGGAGCCGGAGGCGCAGCGCAGCGTCGGGCGCGGGGCCAGGGCGTCGAGGGCCGAGACCTTGAACGAGACGCAGTCGGAGTCGGACGACTGGCTCGAGTGGATGGAGTCGAAGAGCGGGAGGGAGACGTTGGAGGCCGGCTTGTCCCAGTGGGCGGGAGGGCAGCTGGCCGTCTTGACCCGCTTGCTGCTGCGTTTGGTGGGCGCGGCGGCGGCGGCGGAGGCGGAGGCGAAGGCGGAGGCGGAGGCGCGGGCATCGACGGCCATGCGGGCCGAGGTAAGGGCGCTCATGGCCTTGATCTCGGCCTCCCTCTCGTGGTCCTCTCTCCTCCTCTTGCTGCTCCTCCTCCGGGCCGGAAGCTGGCTGGCGCGGTGGTGCAGGGTGGGCATGGGGGGTTGCGGGTCGGCGTCGTCGACGAGCAGGCCGGCGGCACGGGGCGGTCGGCGGTGGGGCTGGTCGAGACGGATAGAATCGCGGCGGCCGGGGGAGTAGCTGTAGGCGCGCGGGCGGCGCTGCAGCTTGGCCGGCTCGGTGCGCTGCTTCTTCTTGGAGGCGGCCCTCGTCACGGGCGGCTCCGGTCGGTCCGGCGGCGGGGGGAGCTCGGGGTCGGAGAGGGCGGCGCCGCTCCTGGGGCGCTTGCGGGCGCTCTTGCGCCGGAAGGGCCACAGCGTCATGGCTCGGGGTCTCGTCGGTCGGCCGTCTGTCAATTGCAAGCGGCGGTCGTGGGGGAGTCGTCTAAGGCAGGCAGCCTATGGGGGAGCATCGTGGACGCCGAAGGGGACTGCGGAGCGAAGGGACCATGCGCGGGAGAGGGCGGCCTGAAAAAAAAAAAAAGGCAGGCCCAGGGAGAAAAGCTGGAGAAGAAGAGGCGCGAGAAGAAGGAGGCGGAGAAGTAGGCGGAGACCCAAGAGGCGAGGGTGAGCTGAGACGGGGAGGGTGCGGCCGTAAATTCGGGGCGGAAGGCGAACAAGATAAACAGGCGTCGGGCGAAGGAAGGGCGGAAGGGGCGCGTCGTCGGGCGTCGAGAAGCAGAAAAGCCAAGGTTCGTGAGGCGTGTCGGACGGAGCTGTGGCACGCGGCGAGGAAGCGTCAAGGCGTCGTGAAAGCGATTTTCGGCGCCCCCCCTCTTAGCTCTCTCTCTCTCTCCGCGTCTGTCTCGTCCACTGTTGTCTCTCTTGCTCTCTCGCTTTTTCCCTCCCCCCTCTCTCGTTCTCGCCGCCTAGCGTCTCCTGTAGACACTGCTGTAGACCGGCCGGCCCAGCAGGGGCGAGAGGAATGAATGGTTGGTGATGTCTCCAGTGGTTTGTTCTGTTAGAGCAGAGTCGGTAGTCGGTCCCAGGGCGTTGATTACAGCGCGAGGGCGGGCGGCAGATGGCGCACCTGGCAGGCTGGCAGGGTGATGGTTTTTTTTTTGATTTTTTTTCGATTTTATTTTTTTCCTGCCCTCGGACTCCCCCGCCTGGGGCAATAGTGAAATGTATAGTGGGCGAGGCGGCGATGATGTGGTGCCAACAGTGCCTGAAGTATTGTCTGAAGGGTTGCCAGAAGGGGGGGGTGGCGCGACTCTATTAGCGAGGCGGCGGCGGAAGGGGAATGCGATGAAAAATGACGGCCATTCCGCGAGCCCACAGTGGTACATATAGGAAGCAGCGGATACTGTGCCTTCCTGCACACATGAAGGCGCGTGTGGTCCCTTGTGTGGTCCCTTGGAAGGGGCAGCCACGGCGGGCGAGGCAGTTGGTGCTTGCACCGCCTGCGAGGGACAGTGCGCGTGTTTGAGGGAGGCGCACGGTACGAGTACACTAGAAGTGGGCGGCGGGCTGTCGAAGGGAAGGGGCATCTCATGACAAGAAGAGGTAGGTGTGTATGTATGTACCTTGCCTTACCTTGCGGTAGGTCTAGGTACCTGCCCGAGGGGGTGGTTTGGTCGCAGGGCCCACGGGCTGCTAGACACACCCCCTCTCAAACGGCAGGTGGTGCGCAAGAAAAGTTGAGGTGTTCGTGCAGCCGGAAGGAACAAAGCAGAGCGCAGCATAATGGGGCGAAAAAAGGCATGCGCACAGAGCGGTGCGTCCCTGCCGAGTACCTACTTTGGCCTGCATCTGCGCCGCGCCTGCCTGCAAAATGACAGTCCGGGCACGGCGACTGCTGGCACGGCTGTCTCGCCGCCCTGGAAGGCACAGTGCCACCGCGGGCCGGGTTGCATCGGGACCCTTTCCTTGCCTCTCCTCGCGGGGGCCTTGTCTATTTGTGGGAGTCTTTTTTCTTCTTTTTTTTTTTTTGCAGAAGCAATCTCGGGGCAGGTACGACGTCGAGAAATGACGAGTAGGTTAGGCGCGGGCAGGCACGGCCGAGCCTCCCAGGCACCTTAGCTACATACATACGGGTATGTGCCACCACCTACAGCATACATACAGCATACAGCGTACATAAGGTGTAATAAAGTGTAGGTACCTGAAGTGCAGAGCGGCACCGAGGTCGTGCTAAGGTATATGCGCTTGCCTGCCCACGTGTGGATGACTAAGGGCCGCCCGTCGGCACTGTGCTGGCTCTCCCGGTGGCAGGAGGCACCTCGCCCTGCTGCCCTAATGGCGTCGACACCACCACCGCCACCCACCGAATCCTTCCGTCTATTCTTAGAGCCACTCCCAGAGGTACGTATCGGCTGTGGTTGGAGAGAAAAAAAATTTGGCGAGATGAGGTGCTTTTAGCAGGTGCTTTTAGCAGGTGCTTAAAAAAAAAAAAGAGGTAGCGGGTCATCTTCAACAGAGGCTCGCCAGTCCGGGCCGGGCCATTGTCATCGGCGCAGGGCCTGCAGCGGGCGTGAATGCGGAGCAGCAGCCGGCGCATCTCCCTCATCTCTCTTCCCTTACCGGCCATCTAGTGCCATGCAGCCCTGAAGCAGGCGTTCAGGACCCCGGTCAGGCACCCGGAGGCGTACTGTGCGCGCCGGGTGGGTGGCCGCGGACTGGGACTGTGCGAGCTGAGGGGAGGGACTGTGGGGCGCATACGGCCTTGATCAAGAACGACATTCAACGAGAACGACATGCATAGGGAGAGATTTCGCCTTCTTCTTCGTCTTCCTCTTCTTCTCCCTCTTCCTCCTCGGTCGTCAGGGGCAAAGGCAAGCATACGGGCGAGTTTCACGGACGCCGTTCCCGTATCATGCACGCCCTGTAGGTGGCATGGCATGGCATGGCATGGCATGGCCTCATGTATTCGTACAGTGCCAGGCTCGCCGTATGCAGCGCCGCAGAGGCCATCGACGACGACCGGGAAGCCACAGGGCCGGGGGGCCGACGTGGCGCTGCAACATGCGAGCAACATGCGAGCAGAGAGAGCAAGTCGTACGGGACGACGGCCAGGGCAACGCTGACAGCCGCACACATGTCTGATGAGCAACGATGGACACTCACTCTCTCGACCTGAACTCTAGTCAGCGGCCCTGCAGGCGGCGGGAATCTGTGCTCTCTGACGCCCCGGCAAACCATCGTCGTCGGGGCTGCTGCTGCTGCTGCTCCCAGGCTCTGGTGCACATGCACACACCTACCGCCTGCCTTGTGCTCGCTAACCTCTCTGCTTGGCCCTTTTCCTCCCCCTTCCCCCCCTTTTTTTTTTCTCTCCCTCTCTCTCCCTCTCCCGCCCACTGCCTACTTTCCTGCCGGCGGAAGACGACGGTTCCCTGCCGGCCGGGCTCCACGGGCGAAACATCGAGTGCCGCCGCCGCAGAGATCCGTGACTCGGAAGCGCGCGGGGCGAAACAGCGGCCGGCCAAGCTGAGGGAGGGGGAGGGCGGCTCAGCCTCATGGTTTGTGCATTGCACGTCAAATAGCGCTCGCAGGTTATCGAGGCAGAATGACGCCCGGCCGGAGCTAGCGCTCGACCATCCAAGCACATCGGCATGCAGTCGGCATAATGGCAGCTGCAGCAACTCGTCCTCTTCCTCGCCAAAACCCTTGGTGTTCTCAATGGGAGATGCTCTCGATGGGAGAGGCCGAGATGGTGCTGTGGCACTGTACAAGTAGATACCTCACCTGAG
Source organism: Cordyceps sp. RAO-2017 (assembly GCA_002591385.1). Classification (NCBI taxonomy): domain Eukaryota; kingdom Fungi; phylum Ascomycota; class Sordariomycetes; order Hypocreales; family Cordycipitaceae; genus Cordyceps; species Cordyceps sp. RAO-2017. The sequence continues at coordinate 10,438 of NJEV01000302.1, read as the reverse complement.
ACGTCTGCGGTACCTCGTGCGGCTCACACCCACCACCATTCCTCAAGTACCGTTCGATTCGTCCCGCAGGTACATGGCGTGATTCGTGTACAGTGCGCTCTCCATCTTCGTACATACAGCCAGCTTCTCTGTAGGACTCCCTCCCTCTCCCTCTCCCTCTCTCTCGCCCTCTTCCTCCCACCATCTCTCTCACTCTTCATCACGCTCGCTCCACCTCTCTCTCTCTGTCTCTTCCCCTCCCTCCCCTCATCTCATCTCTCGTTCTCGCTCTCAAACAAGGCCTCCTCCCTCCAAAACAAGCTTGCGTCTCTCTCGCCTCAGCTCTCGGGATACGACCGAAGAGCAGCGTCCTCGCTGCTATGCCGCCACCGCTCCGCCGCCTTTTCCCTTTTTTTTCCTTTTTTCTTCTGGCATCGTGACCTCACTAACAGGCAAAAAAAGCTCAGCTCAGCTCCCGCCCGCCAGCCGTCCCGCCCCGGGCTCTCGGGCCCCTCCCCGAACTGAGTCGAGAGGCCGGCCCCGTCGTCCCCGCATTTTACCCTTTATTTTCTGCTGCTGCATGAGAGAGCCGCCGACGGCGTTCAGCTCGGACGAGAACTATGCTCCCTCTCTCGCTCTCTCTGCCCCTGTGCGGCAGGACGGCCCCAGCGTTGACCCAAGGGCCGCCGTGAGTCGTCGTCATGCTGCTAGTCAGGTCAAGTGCCCGGCTGCCTTGGGCCAAGACGCTGGCTGCCCCTTGTGAGCGGGCGATGACGAGGAGACGTCATGCAGACGGCGAGGCAGAGAGAGGGTAGAGGGGAGAGGGAGAGGTCTTGGATGACGTCGTCTTTGGCGCAGCCACTCGGCCCTCCACCCACCCGCCTGCTTCTCTCGCCAGGGGGGAGGGGGGGTTGCGCTGCAACGAGATGCTTTCAGGCATTCTGCCTCTCTGCAGGGATCCCTGACGGTTACCGACAGCCTTGGCTCCCCTTCCAGGAGGCCAAGTCGGGCCGGAGGGGGCGGAGGCCGTCGCGCGCCAAAAGCGGCTCTCGTCGCCACCACCACCACGATCCATGTTTGGACCTTGATGCTGTCTTTGTTCGTGTGTGTGTATGAATGTGTACATGCATACAGTACATACAGTATCCCGTCTCCCCCCCGTCGCCACACACACATGCACATGGCCCCACTGCCCGGCCCCATACTGTCTGTCCCTGGCCGTCATCGTCGCGGTCGGAACCGACGACGGTCAGGAACCCAGCCTCAGGTCGTCTGCACCCCGGAAACGAAGGAGAAGGGATCGGCGACGCCGGTCAACCTCGTCTCCGGGACCCAGGCCGACGGTCGAGGGAAGGGTTAAGGGACGGGGCGAGCACGCAGTCTCTGTAGAATGATGCCCAGAAATAGTACGCTTGGATACACGCATCTATCTGTATATATAATTGTGTGTATGTGTGTATGCATCCCGTCCAGCCAACGCCCGCACGGCTCGTCTCCCGAGCTACGAGGCTCTCTGCCAGATTCAGTCTACCTCTTTTCTCTCCCCCTCTCCCACTTACACGCGCTTCCCATCTCCTCCCGCACACGACCGTCTCCCTCCCCCTACTCGTGGGCCGGAGAGCATCGCCTCGGCTGGGCGGCGGACGCGACGAGGCAGAGCCTGAGACAGGGCTTCGCTGCGTGCCACGACGCATGTAGGCAGCGGTGCAGGACTCGCGCGCCCCCCCAAATTACACACAATCTCCCGAGCGGACGGCACGGCGAGGACGTTTGTCCGCCATCGCCAAGCGGCAATCTCGCCTCGCCGCCGCCGGCCGGCTCTGTCCTCTGTACTCGTTGCGCCGCCGCGCCGAGAGGAAAGGGGGTGCGTGTGTTTGAGCGTCCGAGAATATATATACATAACACGAAAACCAACGTTACTCAAAAAAAAAAAGATGCAAAAAGGGGAGAAGCGAAGAGAACCAGCCTGGGCAACGCGAGGTAAAGCAAGATGGAATGAAAAGATGAAGCGTAAGAGAAGCATCGACCTGTAAGATATCGACCTGTAAAAAAGCATCGACCTCGAGCGAAGCGGCCCAAAAAAATGAGGAGCACCCGATTCGAACGGATAACCTTCAGGAATCTCCAGAACTGGAATCTGACTACTCGGGGCGTTAGTGACTAATCCCGCTTTCGGGCACTGCTGAGATGGAGAAACATACCGCGCTACCGTTGCGCCAGCCCCCCGATTTGTGAAAGGTTTGGCGTTATTGCGGACTATGCGTCCTGTTGCATCTGCCCCGCGTGCGGGGGCTATTGGCGCGTGCATAACTTTATGGACGTTTTATGCACCGCCGCGCCAGTCCTGACTCTCAAGGGATTGCATGTCCCAGGGAAGACTCGACTTCTCTCGACTTCTGTCTTTGGACCCCGGCGCTGCGTGGCCGCGGCTGCGGTCGTGCTCGCGCGCGCCGGCGCCTGTCCCGCGCCAGCCAGTCGTGGCCCGGGGGAAGTAGTGCTGTAGGTGGAAATAGGTACGTTGGGAGACGGGCCTACGAGATGGCCCAGCTTGGCCTTCTGCCATCCTCTCGCGGCTCGGACGAGGGCGCGAGCAGACGCTGTCTGAGCAAGCAGCCTCGTTCGACAACTGGTTGCTTGCTGAGGGCCTGGCAGCGGCGCCGCCCCCCCCCCCTCCCCCGTGTAGGGTAGGCCGGCGCACCGGAGCCCGAGGTCGGCCGTGTCGGAGCCGGCTCGGCCGCAACGCGGGGCTTGATCCGCCGCCCGCGCCGCGCCCCGAGTCCGGCCCAGAGCCCGCGTTGGCCGTCCGGTCTGCTGCGCCCTTGACAGCAAGGCATCATCACACATCATGCATCCTGAGCAAGCCTTGCGCGTAGATACGTATACATTATACGGTGCATATAAAGGGAGACGTGATCCCCGACGACTGCGTGGCTAAAGTCAAATAGACGAGAACCGTCATCACCATCAGCATCACCCCTGAGCCCCCTGCTCCGAAATAGCAAAAAAAAAAAACACATCATGGCGCGCCCGTCGCAGCCTTCCGATGCCAGCGACAACGGCGAACCTCGCCCGCCCCCGGCTGATCTCATCGCGAGGCCCCCCCTCCCCTGCACCGGACAAGGGCGAGACAAGGTCTCGTAGGAAGCCGGGACAAGGACAAGCCACGGGCACAAGTTCTAGAATCGAGGCGGCCCGAGCCGAAACAGTAGCCCTCTGCAGTCTGGATCGAGAGCGAAGGGCCCTCGCTCCCCCTTCTTCGGCTCGCGTCCAGTTGCCGCTGCATGGCTTCGCGGCACCGCCGACGACGAGACCGGCTACCAGCTTTTCTCGGCCCGCCGCAAACAATCTCGGGTCCCTCTGTGCGGCAGAGATTGATGGCACCACTCGACCCCTGCTCCTCCACGGCCACGGCTGCTGGGCCGGCCCTGGTCGCGGCGCCTAGATATGTCTATATCCATGCTTGCCTTGTCCTAGCCTCGCTCGCCCGACGCGCGTGTGCTTGCCAGGAGCCTGCAGTAAGCCGCCCGGACAACTGGCCTGCCCCCCCTTCGTATCGCCGCCGCCTGCGGGGGAACCTGCGATGACTCTCCCGGACGCCGTGTCGTTGCTGTGCTCGAGCATGAATCGAGGGACATCCCGGTTCGACAAGAATGGCCGGCAGCGGCTTCTCCCCCTGTCTCTCACGCCCTCTCCCTCCCTCTCTCCCTCACCATCCCTTGCCTTCTCCCGGGCGAATGCATCCAAGGCCGGCCGCATCGGGCGGGCGAATCAACCACCAACGCATGCGCGTGCCTCCTGCAGCCAATCGACCATCGTCAATCGACCGACCAACCAACCGGGCTCCGGGGACGCGATTTTGGTTTTGGGCGCATGACGAGCGGCCACGTGGATCGTGGCACGGCCTGCGTCGATAGTGATTGGGCCGGCTGTGCGTCGTCTTTTCCCTTTGGGCCTCTTGTTGAAAAGCGCGCGTGCCGTCGCCTCTGCTCTCCTCTCCTCTCTCCGCCGCACATACTGTCCGCGGACATCGCGCGACCTGCCATCGGCCCTCCCTGCTCTCCCCCGTCTCTGTCGTCCGTTCACGTGTGCCGGTGCCACCACCTCGACACACCCTCATCGTGCTGCCGCTGCCGTACCATTCGCTTGGCGAGTCGCGCACTGCCGCTCTTCGAGCGTCTCGCGGACGAAGCCAAACGAGCGGCGCGGCTTGTTCGACTCGACCTGTCCATCTTGTGCGTGTGTGTGAGCCGAAACCGGGGATGCGCATGGTCGGTCCCAGGGTTCGGTTACTTCGACGCAGTCCCTCGCCCGGTCCCCATCGTGCCCAAGCCGAAGAGTTGGCCCAGCCTCCATCGTCTCAAGATAAAAACGGTTAAATTGGATGAGTAGAATTGAATCGCGCTCAAAGTTTGATACAAGGCCCGTAGAGATCTCGCAAGATAGCCCTCAGCCAAGCATCGTACGTGATTCACGAGACGACTCCCTCTCGAGCCAAAGCTGACCGACCCACTGCGCTGGCCCGATGTGGAGGCGCACGGAGACGGGAGGGGCGGGACCGGGAGCGAGAGGCCGAGGCCGAGGAGTCGAGGAGGGAGGCGGACGAGGACGGAGGACAAGCAGTGATTCACGTCCCGGCTTACGCCCCGACGAGCGCCCGGCCCTTCGCTCTGCAGGACGAGCATCATCGTCGTCGACGCGGAGCGCTCGCGTATAAATCAGTCCGTCGTTCCGTCTTGAAGCAGACATCGCCACGCACGGCTGCAGCTTACCATGGCAAATACCATCGTCGTCGTAGGGCGAGTGCCGCCGCCCGTCTCCAGTCCCCCCACCCGACGATCCCCTCGCTGACGGAAAATCTCTCGATCCCAGAGCGGGCGTGAGTGGCCTGACATCGGCGCTGCTGCTCTCCAAGAGCAAGGGCAACAGCGTCACCGTCGTGGCCAAGCACATGCCGGGCGACTATCACATCGAGTACGCGTCGCCATGGGCCGGTGCCAACGTCTTGCCGTACGCCCCGCCCCTCCTCTCCGTCTCCGTCTCCGGCTTTTGCTCCGGTCCGGACCGTCCTGATGGCGGGGCAGCATGGCAAGCGACGAGAACAGCCGATGGGAGCGGCGGACCTGGCCGGAGCTCAAGCGGCTGGCTGAGCAGGTGCCCGAGGCCGGCATCCATTTCCAGAGCAAGCACCCCCTCCCCTTCCATCATTCTGGCAGACGGCCGACTGACCGGCGGCGATTCCTTCTCGTTGTCGTGCGGGGCCGACAGAGAGCCGGGTGCTCCGGCGCGACAAGGACCAGCAGATGCACGAGGAGCACAAGGACGCCCTGTTCGACCGCGAGCCCTGGTTTCGCTCGCTGCTGCCCGACTTCCGCGAGCTGGACGCGTCGGACGGGCCTCTGCCGGCCGGGCACGAGTCGGGCTGCGAGTTCACCAGCGTCTGCATCAACACGGCCACCTACCTGCAGTGGCTGCTCGGCCAGTGCCTCCGCAACGGCGTCGTGGTGCGGCGTGCGGTGCTGGCCGACATCGGCGAGGCCAAGGCGCTGAGCCACACGGGCGGGCCGGCGCGCGTCGTCGTCAACGCCACCGGCCTCGGCTCGCTCAAGCTGGGCGGCGTCGACGACGGCGGCATGCTGCCCATCCGCGGCCAGACGGTCCTGGTCCGCAACGAGTGCCAGCCCATGGTCACCACCTCGGGCACCGAAGACGGCACCGCCGAGACCTTCTACCTGATGCAGCGTGCCGGCGGCGGCGGCACCATCCTCGGCGGCACCTATGACCTCAACAACTGGGGCTCCGACCCGGACCCCAACATCGCCCTCCGCATCATGAAGCGCGCCGTCGACCTCTGCCCCGAGCTGACGGGCGGCCGCGGCGTCGAGGCCCTCAGCGTCGTCCGGCACGGCGTCGGCCTGCGTCCCTTCCGCAAGGGCGGCGTCCGGCTCGAGGCCGAGCCCGAGCCCGACGGCAGCTGGATCGTCCACAACTACGGCCACGCCGGCTGGGGCTACCAGGGCTCGTACGGCTGCGCCGAGCGCGTCGTCGAGCTGGTCAACCAGATCCGCAGGAGCCGCGGCGAGCGCCTGGACGACGAGCCTCGCCTCTTCTCGTGGGAGTGACGTGTTCTTCAGTAGCTAGACTGGCAAGCTTCGTGCCGCTCTCGTAGAAGCGGGCGAGTCGAGTGAGGTTGGCCAAGGAATGGATCCGTGCAGTGCCAGACTTTTTTCTTCGGTGGTGACCGGCATTGACGCGTCGCGACTGCCAATTATTAAGAACCGACAGAGTCATCGTATCCCCCATCTCCCTCCTTATGCAATCAGGCGGGGCTCATCCCAACGACCCTCGCACCTCCAGTTCCTCCCCTCTCTCCCTCTTTTCTTCTCCCCGTCCTTCGTCCGCCTTTCCGACCTCCCAGCCAATGCCGAAAGCCTCGATCGACTCGTGAGCCGCCTACGTCGGAACCTGCATGTGCCCGTCTCCCGAGCCTTCGCGCCCGAACCGCCGCCGACGATGCCGCCGCCTCTGCCGCCCGCGGCACTGCGTACGTGGCACTTCGTCCGCGACGTCGCCTGTGGCCGGCATGCGCTGTCGAGCCTCGTCCCTCTCGCACTCTGGCTCGTCGATGCCGCCCTGTGCTGTCTGATTATCTGGAGGGTCCCCTGTTCGTTCCCGCCCCTCTCCCACCCGAGGGCGATGCGAGCCGTCCGCCGACATCGTTGCTGAAGAGCTGCCCCCATAGACACCGAGATCGACTGGACCGCGTACATGGAGCAGGTGGCGCAGTTCGTCTCCGGCGAGCGCGACTACACCAAGATGGAGGGAGGCACGGGTCCGCTCGTCTACCCGGCCGCGCACCTCTACACCTACACCGGGCTCTACTACCTGACGGACCAGGGCAAGGACATCTTTCTCGCGCAGCAGCTCTTCGCCGTTCTCTACATGGCGACGCTCGCGCTGGTAATGCTGTGCTATCGCCAGGCCGAGGTCAGACTTTGTCCCGGCGCCCAGACGTGGAACGTGGCTAAGCTCGACAGCAGGCTCCGCCGTACATCCTGCCTCTCCTGATCCTGTCCAAGCGCCTCCACAGCATCTTCGTCCTGCGCTGCTTCAACGACTGCTTCGCCGTCTTCTTCCTGTGGCTCGCCATCTTCTTTTTCCAGCGCCGGTCCTGGACCTTTGGCGCCCTGGCCTACAGCTGGGGACTCGGCGTCAAGATGTCCCTGCTGCTGGTTCTCCCGGCCGTCGGCCTCGTGCTCTTCCTGGGGCGCGGTTTCGGGGGGAGCCTGCGGCTGGCCTCGCTCATGGCGCAGCTGCAGCTGCTCATCGCCCTCCCCTTCCTCCAGACCAACTGGAAGGGCTACCTGGGACGGGCGTTTGAGCTTTCGCGGCAGTTCAAGTACGAGTGGACGGTCAATTGGCGGATGCTAGGCGAGCACCTCTTCCTCAGCAGGTCCTTGGCCCTGGCGCTGCTCGCCCTGCATGCCCTGGTGCTCCTCATCTTCGTCGCGACGAGGTGGATGCGACCCGCGGACCGACCCCTGTCCGCCCTGATGCCAGCCATGCTGCGCGGACAATCGCCCTTTGCGCTGCGAGAAGAGGTCCGGGTGTCCGGCCGAGTCACGCCGGAGTACGTCATGACGACCGTCCTCTCCGCCAACGTCATCGGGCTGCTGTTCGCTCGGTCCCTCCACTACCAGTTCTACGCCTATCTCGCCTGGGCGACGCCGTACCTGCTGTGGGTGGCCGCGCCGCACCCGATCCTCGTGCCCCTGCTCTGGCTGACGCAAGAATGGGCCTGGAACGTCTTCCCGAGCACCGACGCGAGCTCCGTCGTCGTCGTCAACGCCCTGTTGATCACCGTCGGCTTGGTCTACTTCGGCACGCCGGGGGTCGACGATTTGCCCACGCGGCGGAAGGCGGCGGAGAGGAAGAGCGAGTGACGATGGCACCGGCATCCGCCTCACTCGTCTTGGGAGTCATCGCTGGACGGCATCCTGCCGACGTGAGAGTCGTCTTCGTCTTCGCTCGCATCGCTCGTGCGTTTGGCAAACTCCTTCGGCCTGGCGCGGTTCGGCATCTACTCGTCAGTGGCTGGCCTCTGCGCGACTGCTGGACCCCCTCCTCCCTCACCAGTAGGCCTGTTTCCTCCACAGCTTCTCGTCGCGCACGACATTCACAATCTCTCCCGCAGGCCGAGCGTCCTCGGAGGCGGCGTCGTAGCGCTGGGCCAGGACGAAGCCCCCGCGTCTGATCCAGATGGTGTTGCGAAAACGCTGCGCAAGCTCGAGGACGATGGGCTTCCTGCTGGGCAAGTGGCACGTGTAGAGATTGTTCCCTTCGGGCCTGACGACGCAGACAAGGGCCTGGCCCGGCTGCAGCGCGTCGGGGGGCGTCAGAGACTCCTCGGCGGCCGCCAGGACGTTGCGCTTCGGGCGACCCATGGCGATGGTTGGACGAACTGCTGAGACGAAATACTGTTCGTGAGCCGGCGCCGGGCTGGCGAAAATTATTTGGGTGGATGTCGGTGGACTGTCTTATCGATAGCGCGCCCGCCCGGGCCAATGCGGAGTCACCGTTTCCAGCAATCCTCGTGTCGACGTCGTCCGGCCCGATGCCGGATCGCCTCGGCGGGCCAGCAGCCGTGCAAGGTTGAAGATGGTGAATTGCATTTCCGCGGCCTGCAGGGTGAGATGAAGGCCGGTGGGTCGGCCCGGCGACGGCTATTTGCTCGACGCATCCCGCTAGGCGTCACACCGGGAGGCGGCGGCCGCGACGAGGCATCCCGTGGCCAGTAGGATCCCGTTGTGCGGAGCCTGGGCTCGATAGCCTGGGAGCCTTGTACCGATCCGAGACCGGGGAGGGGATGAGAAGCATCGTGGGCCGCGGCCGGACACCGAGGAGGGCTGCGACTCACGCCGACCCGGCCTGGAAGCGGCTTGTCCACTCCCTGTTGCCTGCCTCCGCCCGGTTGATTCCAGCCTCGTCATCTTGGAGATTTTTCCATCTTTTAGCCTTGTGAAAGTAAAGGCAAACATCATCGTCACTTCTATCTCTCATCGCCGACCTCGCACCATGGAGGCCAACGTGCTGGGAAGCCTCGTCGAGGTGCAGTCCCGCCCGCCGGCCGCGCCCGCCAAGGCCGTGTACCGGACGTACCCGGGAGCTCCGCAGGACGGCGACGCGATCGAGCTCCGGACGCAGCAGCGGCCGGACGAGGAGGGGGCCGCGGGCGCGACGCCCGCTCCGGCAGCGGACGGCGACGCGCCGGGCCGCGAGGCCGTCGAGGCCGTCGTCAGCGTGTGGCACCCGTTCATGAACCGCTTCCGCCTGCTGGCCTTCTGCCTGGCCTACCTGGGCAACGCGCTCAACGACGCCGCCGCCGGGGCTCTGATCCCGTACATGGAAAAGTATGGACGTCTTGGTCGGGCGCCGCCATTCCCTGTCCTTTACCCAACCGCCCAGCAGCGTGGCGAAGGAGAGAGACAGAGAGAGAGAGAACAGGGGGCTGACGCGTGACGGACACACGGGGGTCGCTAGGTATTACGACATCGGCTACGGCGTCGTGTCGCTCATCTTCGTCGGGCAGGCCGTCGGCTTCGTCGTCGCGGCGGCGCTGCTGGACGCGCTGCGGGAGCGGCTGGGGCGGGCGCGGCTGCTGGGCCTGGGCCAGGGCGTGATGGCGTGCGGCTTCGTGCCGCTGGTGGCGGGCGCGCCCTTCGGCGCCGTCGCCGCCGCCTTCGTCCTCGTCGGCTTCGGCGCCTCGGTCAACACGGCCGTGGGCAACACCTTCTGCGGCGCCCTGCGCGACGGCACCTTCATGCTCGGCCTGCTGCACGGCAGCTACGGCGTCGGCGGCACGGCGGGACCGCTTATCGCCACGGCGCTCGTCGCCGGCGCCGGCGCCGTC
>NJEV01000301.1:13538-24865 GCA_002591385.1 Cordyceps sp. RAO-2017 | reverse complement strand
CGGCACCGTGATTCGCAAGACCGTGTATCTGGTCCTTCTTGCTAGCTCCATCTGAGCGGGTAGCTGTGTGCGCGGAGCTCTCGAACGTATATAACAATCAGTTCTTCTTGTGTTTCTGTCCCAACAGTCCAGCGCCTTTTGTCTTGACCAGTATCCTCTACAAAGCTCTTAAGGACAACGAACGATGGTTCGTGGGTGCCTCGAGCCCTGACTCATTTTTTCCAACTCAGCAACCTTCTGCCCTCTACCACCGAGCAGTCAATGCTTGAGTAACTACTACATGCAGTCTGTCCACCACGAACAACATGCTCCGGCCTATCGCGAGCTACGAATCCTGACGAGACGGAGCGAAAGAGACATTGCTTCGCACCCGTGAGGAGTAACATGCATCCATCCAATCAACCTTTGCATACGCCTCGGCTGTCCTGCTCCTTGCGCTGGCCCCTCAGCCCAAGCCTTGCGCATGATCTTCACAATTACAAACAGGCCTGTCTGTCGGTACGTATATGTACTGACGTTCACCTGTAGGCTGTCGCCGTCATGAGACCTGCAGCCCTGGCTGGGTGGCGTCCCTTCCGCGGAAGCCCCGTTTGGATATATCTTGCATTGAGGTACGGATGTGTCAAGCACGGCTGAGAGCTGCGCTGAAACCGACAAACACCATTCGGCCGGAGGACGCGAGGTGGGAACGGTCTGGCACTCGCATGTTCTCCCATAGAGGCCGCCAAACTCTTCCGATTGATGGAGACCATGAGCTGTTGTGACGCATCGAGGATGGCCGGGCAGCAGAGAACCTGCAATACAGTCTCTCCCTTGCCCCAGGGTATCTATCATGGATGTAACCCTTCCCTGGTCCACGCAAAGACGGTCAAGACGCGGACGTCGTCAGCCGCGGTGATGATCTTGCGCCGCACTGTTCGGCAACGCAGGGTCTTTTTGGTGCTGTCCGCACGGCAGTAACGGCTGCGATGATTTTCTCCAGGGCGAATCAAGGCACGGCAAGTCTCGTCCAGGCTTGCGGGAGCTGAGCATAAATGAAGACGTCGTTCTTGGCGGCACGAAACAGGCAACGCGTGGCGTAGCTGACCGGCGTAAGCGGGCGAATCCTTGATCTCACGCTGTCTCTCAACGTACAACACGAATGGCCAGGGACTCTGTCGCAAGTGCGGCTTTTCATTGCCCGTGTCATATCTTAAATGTACGATTTGCTCGATCCATGCTCGGCGGTGGCGCTGAGCTGTACGAGGAAGCAAGATTGAGGCCAAACGCTGCATGGCTGCAATGCCATGTCTCAACTGCCTCTGACGTTGTCTTTGTCGCAACTGGCGAGGCCAGGACGACAAGACAGGAACAGAATTAGATGGAGATGCAGTCGAAGAGAGAAGTTTGCTTGTCTCAGTTGTGGCTATAAATATTACTACCCCCGTCCTATGCTCTGGCGTTAATATATATGACTTCCGTTGAATTTTGAGATTTTGATATTCACAAGCCCTCGCTTCCCGAATCCATGGTGGCAATATAACTGCGTGCATACTGAGCCGCGCAAGATGCCGCACGGCTCGGATACAACGATCAGGATGACGGCATGGCTCTCCCTGTCCGCCCTTTGGTCGCTGTGCTCTGCCAGGGCGCTCCAGACCGTCTCGGCCAGCCTGCCGTCTTGTCTGGCTCAAGCAGGTGTCCCATTCTTGGTCAGCGACTCGAGCGACTGGGCTGGTGAAATCATGCCATACAATGTTCGGCTGAACTACACGCCAGCCGCCGTTGCCATGCCGCAGTCCGTCGCCCAGATCCAAGCGGCTGTCTCGTGCGGCGTAAGGAACCGAGCGCGCATCACCGCCAAGGGCGGCGGTCACAGCTTCGGCTCTTTCGGGCTCGGCGGCGAGGATGGGCATCTGGTGATCGGCTTCGAGCACATGCGTCGGGTGGTGGTCAAGGACGACAATACGGCAACGATCCAAGCAGGCGCCAGGCTGCTGGACGTGGCGACGGAACTGTACAACCAGGGGCGAAGAGCGCTGCCTCACGGCTCGTGCATGAGGCGAGCGCTCGCGTGTCCCCGCCGCGGCATTTCGCCATCGCTGATCGGTGTTGCAGTGTTGGCATCGCGGGTCATGTCTTGCACGGCGGCTTCGGCTACGCCTCGCGAACGCACGGCCTCACGCTCGACTGGCTGACGGGCGCAACGGTTGTCCTTGCCGATGCCTCCGTGGTCCATTGTTCCGCCATCGAGAACCAGGATCTTTTCTGGGCCCTGCGAGGGGCTGGATCGTCGTTTGGGATCGTTGCCGAATTCGAGTTCGACACCTTCGAGGCACCAAACCAAGTCACCTCGTTCAGTCTTGACCTGCCCTCGTGGGAGCGAGCCGACGCGGTCGAGGCCATCAGTTCCCTGCAAAGATTCGCCGTCTCGGCCCCCAGAGAACTGAACCTAATGCTCGATATAACGCCGACGGACAAGACCTTCCAGGGCGTATACTACGGGAATCAAAGGGGACTCCACGAGGCGCTGCGGCCGCTGCTGAGCGACGTTGGCGGTAACTTCTCGTCTGCGAGCACCGTTGGATGGCTTGAAGGGCTATTGAAGTTCGACGACCTCGACCCTGCCGACCCTGTTTGTGTCCCCCCTTGGCGATGGAGAGACCGACCACCGGGGCTGATTCTTCGCAGCGTGACACATTTTACGCGACCAGCCTAGTTACGCGTGCCCTCGATGGCGGCCAAATCGAGTCGCTTGTGTCGAGCCTCGCTGCCGCCAGCCCGCCTTCTCTGCGCCGTTCGTTGTATCTGAGCATCGAAGCGCACGGGGGAATCAACTCGGCCGTTGCCGATGTCGGCTCGTCGGCGACCGCATACCCTCATCGTGACAAGTTGCTGCTGTTCCAGCTCTTCCATGGGGGGTCTCAGGGCCGCTACGACGACAACGGCTTCGGCCTTGTGGAGACGGTGAGAAGAAGCGTCACAGACTCCGTGGCCGGCGGTGAATGGGGTATGTACTCGAATTATCTCGACACGCAATTGGACGCCCCGGCTGCTGGTGAGTTGTACTGGGGGAGCAACCTGCCGCGGTTGCGAAGAATCAAGGCCGACTTGGATCCGTATGAGGTGTTTTGGAACCCCCAGGGCATCCAGCCTGCAGACTCTCTGTACAAAGCAGGATATGAATTGTGAGCTTGACCAGGTGGCTTGTGAATGTTGTGATAGAATTCGTGGATGGTTCCTGGGCTCAGCGAAGAGGCTGGTGCACAGTTGAGTTGTCGTCGGGATACAGCCCCTATCGTGAACACATCACGTGATCGTTCCTCCTTGGGTCATTTATCTCTTGCCGTCACGTAGACTCTCAACAGCATGTCCTCGATACCGGCTGTCTTCCCCACCCTTGGCCGAGTGTTTTTCTATCTAAGAAGAGCTAGGAATTATTGAGGATGTTGCGAGTTAATGCTCGTTCCCTCAAGTTTCTCCGATACCCTTAGCCCTCACGCCTACAGGTACAGCGGCTTGTATACCTGCTTCAGCAGCCTGTGCATCAACTCAACTTGATCATCGAGGTTACCTGAGAACTTCCCGTTTTCTCGTTCCAAATCCGAGTCTGACCTCGGCCGGCTGCCGATCAATTTTGACCCGCGCATATATGTAGGTATTGGCTGGGTCATTGAGTCCAGTCTGGATCGATCCGCAACTTCTGTCTAAAAAAAAACTGCTGCAAGTCTCTCCGGCATATATCAGAAGTAGCTTACAACCCAGTCTGAATAGGCCTAGCCCGGATGGATAGTCCCATCAAAAGGCCTCCTGATTAATCTCAGGCAGGGGTTCCATTTCTGTACTTAAATAGAACCGCGCCGAGCACGAGTGGAACGCTCTACGAGGTGCTCTGTCCATTCTGCTTATAATACTTTGGGCACTGTATCAAAGTGACCAGTCCGACGAGGACGCTGCGTTATCAGACGCTCCCATGAATCAGTGCCGTCCCTGCGTTGCCACCAGTTGGCGTGTATTGCCGCGCATTGATCGAGGAATAATGAGATCAACTTCGAACGTCGACTTCGTGTGTGACTCTCATCGAGACAAGGGGAACCTAGGTCTTGGCACCACTTCAGTCTTTTGGCGGGCAGGGCAACGTGAGTCGTGAACCTCAGCCATGCCAACGAAATACATATGCACGGTCTCGAAAATCGTAATCCGCGTAATTGCGAACAGACCCAGATCTGACGTCTTCTTTATGCCGCAGTTTGGATGCGCAATGACCAGATCGTGATTCCACAACGACCGGGATATCTTGGCTCGTATTTGACTCGCGCAACGGCCGGGAGCGGCCCTGCTTAGCCGCGCTACTCATCGACTTTGCATACGCCCCCCATGCGGCCTGCGTTCTCTCTCTGCATTCACACCGTAAGCAACTCTGACGGACTTGACTGCGACTTTAATGTGCTCGAGCGGCAGAGGAGAGGTGGAGGACTAGTCCCGCGTTGCATATCTAACGATACGCGGCTTTCAGCAACGGGGTGCCAACACAGCGGAAAATCACCAAGGTTGAGTATATCGGCAAGGTAGGTCGCTCTTCACCACTGGATGGTCTTGACATAACACCAACGCAAAGGCTTAGAGCCTGGAAGAATCGTTGTAGAATTCTCGCACAGCTCTACGCAACTGGTCCACTAAGCTTGAGCCTGATGGCTGCGGCAACTGACGTGTGGTGGCAGGAAGGACGAGGCGGCGAGACTTCATCAGGAAAGTCGTGATGGCTTATCGAACTTTGGGCTTCGGGGCCATGGTGAAGGCCAGGCCGTAGATGCATGTACCGGAGCAGAGAGGCCAGGGACAAGGATTCATCGGCGTGGCTACCTTTTGCTTACCCCAGGAGTCTCTCCGTCATCGTGCCCTTTCTTCGGGCCCTCTCCTGCCCATGAGATTTACACCTATACGATGTACGCTGATCTAAAGACGAGACATGCAACGCAACCCTTCAACGTAAGACCAACTGTGCGCTCACCTTCCAACCATCCGGACAACAAGACGGGGGCAAGTACGTGCACATCATCTCGTTCTCGATTAAAGGGGCAGGGCACCAATGTCATACGAACAGTCGAGCTGTCACCCACAGACCCCAAGCCATAGGCCTGCCAAACCTGCGGGCAGTAAACAGACGGCACAGATCGCTCCCGGCTGCCCTGATTGGTCGGCCCGCGCGACATGCTGACCTACAGAGCAAGCTTCGTCGCGCCAGCTTCGGGCTGCTGAACTACTGGGCTGAAGTAGGGCTGAGACATGCGGCGGGCGTTCGGCGCTTGTCCGTCACCACCTCAACAGGCCAGCCCGGCGTGAAGAGACGAGAAGCGTGAGGAGAGACGCGGCCTGCGGCGGGGCATAAGCTTCTTCGTACAGAACGATAGGTTACAGGTTGAACTCTTCAGTAAGAGAGCCCAAACATGCGTCGAGACCCAGATCTCCGGCCATTGGCATGCACACATTTCCCAACCCAAGACAACCAGGTCTTCGGAGTCCGCAGACGCCCTCGGCGAGGGGATTCGGCAAGACAGTCGCATGCCCCCGACTTAGCTATCCGTGCCGCGCGACTACCGAAGCGAGGACCTGCCTACGAACCCGGCATCCGGGACCGGCACGGTTTCGGTCAACAGCCACGACTCCCACATGCCCCCCCGCGAAGGCGCCTCTGTCTTTCATTGGGTAGCAAGCAGCGGCCTCGGGAAGGAAAGCGAGGGCAACGCTGGAGGAGACGTCCGGAGGTGGACGAATCCGTCCCCGAGCAAGGCTCGCGGCCCAATCGTGAAGCCCTCATGCTGACAGCTCCTCCAGATGGTGGAGTGATCCCCCGGCGCAGTGCCGAAGCCCAGACCCTCGTGGACTCACCAGGGGGATTTCATGCAAGAGGACTGTGTCTTTGAAGTTCTCCAGTAATGGCAGACTGGCTGGGCTGCCATGTCTCAACTACGCCTCTTGTCCATGCCCGCAACGCGGTCCGTCTCAATCGACCTGTCGCATGCCTTAGTCAGTAAGCTGAGGCCGTCGTCAGAATCCGCCAGTGGGGGGAGTTGACGGAGAGGACGTGAGCGTTCCGGTTACCGTACTGTCGAATGCTACACCCGCAACACAAAGGCAGCAAATGTCCTTTCCTTGGGCAACCGCTGATTTCGCTCTTCCAGGGCCCACGATTGGATGATTCGGACGGATTTCAATCCGTGTCTCTGCTGTTTCGACCAGCCAGCCGATGCTTCAGCCCACGACTGTTCCAACTTGCGGTTAGCGAGAGGGGGATCCATGTACCGGGAAGTCTAGAAGCCCTGGGGCTGTCCTGCGAATACAAACGGCGAGGAAAGAGGCGAAAGGAGTCATCAGCTTTCCAGTAAGCTTTCCCGTATATAAAGTGGCTCGATGGCGACTGGCGTCTCGTGTCATTGTTAGCAAAGTGTCGGAAGACATCGCCTCCTACTCATCTACTTCGAAGCTGTAACGCCGGGATGCATTTTAAATTCCTCATCGTCATTGCCTCCGTCGCCGCCGCCGCGGCTGCCGGTGAGTCGGCGACCTTCGCTCAGGCTCTCTACCGATCCAAGCTTGACTGACTTGAGCAACGGGAAGGCGAGCGGGCCTCGGACGGCGAAGCCGTAAAGAGACAGGCCGACCCCCCGGGGTGCTACTGGGAAGGGAGCGCTCCCTTCTGCGACGGCAGCTGCAACAGAGGGTGGAGGGAGATCCGGCGTAATCGATGCGGTAATGGGAGGTGCTGCTGGTCCGGCAGCAAGGCGCTCTGCTGCCCGGGATCCTAAGGGGCAGCGGCCCCCTCGAGCGGGAGTGTCGCCATCGAGGCCGGGGCGTGCAATATGGGTCTTTGGGCAACACGCGAGTGGGACTTGAAGGCCTCGTGTAGACAGGATAGCTTTACCTCGGCGACAAGACAGATTGCTTGGATTCGTTTCTACACGGCGAACGTGAGTTCTCGCGGTTATTTTCAGGCCGTCTGATCAGTATATATCGGCCATTCGAAGAGCTTGCAGCACGCGGCGATGCCTGCCTTTCTGGACTGGACCCAGCACTGCAAAGGGGGGGAGATCGGGCAGGATGAGACGAAGAGGTTCAGGGCGCGGTCGCGACACAGCTTCCTTACCAGAGAGTAGAAGGGCTATTAGCAAGTATCCTCGTTGTTCTGCCGTTGTTCTGTTGTGAAGCCGGGCCACAAGGCATAGTGGGTGGTCAAGGTTGAAGTCAGACTCAGCAGAGACTAGAAGTCGAATTAGACATGCCGAGCCGCCAACAACGTGGCAACTCCACAGAGGCTCCGAGTCACCGGAAAGTAGGTGACGTAGAGAAAGAGCAAGAGCAGGTGCCACCACCACAGGTACAACTGTTAACGTACGAAGAGACGACTGAATTTTATAGGGATAAAGTACATAAACAAAGTACTACATCAAGTTGCTTGCCACGTGCGGCGGCCCCGCTCTCGCAACGGCTTTTTCCGATGGGACGGAGAGCCGGCCCCGAAGGCGGAGAGGAGAGCTGATGATGTAACTCTTGCTAGGTTCCGCCTTCTATCTGATCTGGCGACAGACTCGGAAATAGCTGCCTCGATCGAGAAGCAATTCGACAAGAATCGGCTGGGCGAGTAGGAAGAGCTAGATAATACTTCTCGCCAACAGCAACACCCAGGATATCATCAAGCCTCTACACAAAGCCGAAGGAAATCGGGCGTAGCACACAAAGGCCCGCCACTGTCCCGACACGACAACCCGTCGCATCGATCCCCGCGGCCTCGCCCACGACACTCTCGCCCCGACGATGAATGGATCGTAGCGCCCACCCCAGCAACAAAGACGAAAACAAGCAAATTAAGAAAAAATTTAAGGGGGGTCCCCCGTCACTTCTTGAAGGCGCTGAAGAGCTTGTCCTTGAGCCTGTCCGCCAGGCTGGTGGCGGGGCCCTTGGTCTGCGACTTGGCGGCCGTGGAGCGGCGGTCGCTGTCCATGGAGGTGTGCTCGTTGCCGGCGCCGCCGCGGCCCGTGTGGAAGTCCTGCTTGTTGTCCTGGCTCGCGCGGATGGCGGCGTCCGGGACGACTTCCTGGTCTTTGCGCTGGCCGGTCGCCGTGCCCACGTCCGCGATGTTGCCGGCGCCTGGAGAGGGGGACAAGCGAAGGTTCGGCGTCAGCCTCGACTCTCCCCTCACTCTGCCCTCCCCCTCATTCTCCGACCTCGTGGCGCAACGCCCGTCATGCACACGACAGAGGCAAAAGAAAGCACAAGTCGAGGACGCTCAAGGCGGGTGGAGAGAATGAACAAAAGGGGGGACAGAAAAGCAAGAGTTGCTCACCTCCGCGACCAGCGCTGTAGGCCCCGTCGCCGTGGCTGCCCTCGTCGCCCAGGCGCACGACCTCGCCGTCGACGTACTCGGTCTTGTCGGCGTTGAAGTTGCCCGCGCCGCCGCGGCCGTGCGAAGTCTCGGCAGACATGGCGGCAGTTTTCCGAAGCCTGAAAGCGATCGAGCAAAAGCGACAGTGGCAGCGGCAGCGGACTGGTTCCTGGCGTCGGGGGAAGCGCTAGTCGAGGGCGATGTCGCAACGGGCCCTTGATATGGCGCCGCGGGGCGCGGTGAGGGGAGGCAGAAAAAAAAACGCAACGTCGACATCACATCATTGGTGCATGCGTGTGCCCAAGCACGCAGTACTCGGGGTGTACCCATCCTGTACTCCGTCGCCGCCTCCTCATGACGGCGGCATGCATGAGGTGGGAGTATCTTGTATGTACATGGGCTCATCGCATTGGCCGATCCATGGTCGATGCCTCCATATTCGCAACCTGTTCGACGACAGGTTGGCAGCAGAAACAGGTGAAAGGTGCCTTTCACAGCTCTTCCCGAGACGTCATTCAGGCGGGCATCACGACACGAGCCGCCGTCCCACGACATCGTGACCTTCTCTTGCCAGGCAAGCATCACCTGTGCCGCGCCTGTGCCGCGCTTGATGCCGCCTACCGCCACCCAAGGCGGCACGTGGGGACGGCTCTCACAGCAGCGGCTGAGCGGGAGAAATCAGGGTAACATCTGCTTCCGCCGTAGTCTATGTAAGCCAATGGAACGCGTGCGGCCTGTCATGCTCGCCCGGCCTTGCCGACCTGCAAAATCTCCCCCGTCAAGGCCTCATCGCTCCGCAGCACCGGCCACGACGCCCCGTCCGCCTTGACCAAGGTCAGCTCCAGCTTGGTCCCCAGGATCCTGTGCGTCGACTTGTCGGCGTCAATGGCCCCGAAGAGCGGCACCTCGGCCGAGTATCGCTTGGGCGGCGAATCGGTCGTCGCCAGGTCCAGGACCAGTTGCTTCGACTGCAGCTCCACCTTGGCCGTCTCCTTGTCGATCTTCTTGAGGAAGAAGGAGGCAATGACGCTTGACGGAGTTTGGTAGAAGTCGTGCCTGCAGCGCCCAGATCGTCAGAGTGGCGAGGCCGAGCTGTGTGTGCGCAACACAGGCGAGACGGGGGCGCTCACCGGACCGAATCCAGAACCTCCTCGCCCGAGGAGCCGGGCTTGTCCTTGGTGCCGCTGCCGATGAAGAGATGCCTGTCTCGGGTCTTGCAGCCCTCAATCTTCAGGAACTGATCGAACTCGAGGACTCGCCGCTTGCAGCACGAGTAGCCTTTGCTGCCCTCGTGGAAGATGGGCACGCCGGGATGGTGCACGCATTGCTCTCCCTCGCGCGAGGCCCCCCTTTTGTATTTTTGCCCGCACTTCCGCCGCCGGCACTCGGCGCCGTCTGCAATCTCCAGGCTGGCGTCGTCGTCGTCCGTCTCGGGCGCCGGGGGCGGCGTTGCGGCTGCTTGCTGAGCCGGCTGGATGGGGGTCCGCGCCGGGGCCGAGGCCATGAGCGTCTCGATCTTCTTGGCCAGCGCCTCGTTCTCCTCCCTGGGCTTCTCCTCGAGCGGCGCCGGCTTGTCGGTGGTGGAATGGGTGCCCGTCGTGCAGGGCGGGATGGACATGAACTCGTCAAAGGTCAAGACCCGAGGCTTGCAGCACTTCCATCCTAGCAGCAGCGTGAGTCGAGTGCTTTTCAGAGACAGTGCCTCGGCTCTACCTCCTCACCCCTCGTCCTCTCCCCGCTCACCTTTCTGGCCCTCGTGGAAGACGGGCGGGCCGGGATGGTAGGTGCACTCTTCCTTGGCGTCGGTGAAGGCCTTGCCGCAGCCCTGGTGGACACACGTTTGCGCCATGCCGCTCAGAACTCAGCTCGGCCGACAGCGGAGACTCGAGGGCGACGAGCAAGCAGATCGAGAGATTGGAAGAGGCTGAGGACGGTATGCCAAGCGGCATTCCAGGCAGGCCACCATCTGCACGACGACGGCTAGGGGCTCTGCTTATAACTGCGTAACGTCTCACGCGTTGGTGGGGGGTGGGATCTTCTAGAAAAAAAAAAGCAACGAGGTACAATCCCGCGTACGGTAGCTCGCCGCTATCCTCCGCTCACCGCCTGCCTCTCCCGGCGCAGGGCCCCAAGCCTCGTCGCCCAATTCAGCCCGCCTCGTCCTGTCGACTGCCGCTGATTGCCGCACGGGTCAAGGGAAGAAAGAGAGAAGAGAAAGTGCACGACAATGTTCGCCTCAAGACGTCTACTCAACGCCTGCAGAATCACCTTCTTCACGCGCGACAACTGCGGCCTCTGCCAAGAGGCGGCCCAGGTGCTTTCTGACGTCAGCAAGAAGCGACCGTTCGTCTGCAAAAAGGTGAACCTGGCGCTGCCCGAGTCCACGCCGTGGAGAGAGTTGTACGACTTTGACATACCCGTCGTAAGTCTCTGCCGTCCTTTGTTCTTCTTCTCCTTGTTACCATCGTCCAATCGGGATTGACCGCAGACTATCTAGGTGCACATCGCCAAGACCGCAGCGGAAGAGGAACAGGTGGCAATGGCGGGCCATGCCGTCAAGCTAATGCACCGATTCACGCCTGCGCAAGTCGAAGCCAAGATGGACCAGGTGGAAGCCAGCGGATAGTTTGCCCATCGGGCCACCGATTACCTACTGCCGCCCTCTCTCCTCCCGACCATACGCCTGCTCCGTCCATTAATATGTCCCTTTCTTGGACGGCTGGCTTTCGCCCTTGGCCGCACACATCTGCTGCTTGAGCTCAAACTCCAAAGCCGTGTAGTCAGTCGCCACGCTAATCATGTCGTAGCCCTGGTCTGCAAACATCTTGGCCTGCCTCCCATCGGTCGAGTAGATGCCGCATTTCTTGCCCGCCTTTCTACACGCTGCCAGGATTCTGGCCATGGCGTCCTCAAGTTCTGGAGCCATGATTCCGTTGAGGATTGGATGGCCGATGTTGTTTCCTGCCAG
>NJEV01000301.1:2183-13438 GCA_002591385.1 Cordyceps sp. RAO-2017 | reverse complement strand
AAGAGAGAAGGGGGGTGGAACGGCAGAAGCATACCAAGGTCAAAGGGCCCGATGAAGAGCACATCGATGCCCTCCACCGCAGCAATCTCGTCGACAGCCTCGAGCGCCTCCCGCGTCTCGATCTGGACCATGGTCAACAGGGCGTCGTTGGCCTGCTGCAGATACTCGGTGAAAGTGGGCATAGGACTGAAGCGTTCCGCGCTCAGGGGTGAGCCAAATCCACGCTGGCCGACGGGAGGGAACTTGGCGGCCTGAACAAGCTGCCTGGCCTGCTCCGCATTGCGTAGCAGTGGCACGAGGACCTATATCCCTTTCAGCATTCCTTCCAGCTCGCTGCCTCAAGTCGGGACAAGACAGACTCCATGGGCTCCCGAATCCAAAGCGCCTACCGGACCACATTAGCAGGCTCCTCGCGCACATGTCGCCTTGAGGCCACGCTCACGCTTCACCATCCACGACTGCACGTCCGGAATCCTGACAAGTGGGGAAACTCCCAAGGCGGCAATGGCCGGCACGGCATCATGCATGGCACCGTCTGAGGCCGAATTGTAAGCGTATGCATCATGAAGACAGGACTCGACGGTGCGACGCGCCTTAGGACGAGCCATGGCCACGGCAGGGACAGCCATGGCAAGCAGACGGACGGACAAGGGGGCGGGGGGCCGGACTCTCGTACCGTCAATGTTCCCGTGCTCGCAGTCCACCAGCACCCAGTCGACGCCCGACCGGGCCAACAATCTCGAGATGTTGGCCCCGGGAAGCATCTGCCACATGCCCATGGCCTGGCGGCCCTGCGCGAAGGTCGTTCTGAGCCTGTTGCTGGCCTGCATGGTGGTCGGAGTCGGCATCTTGACGGAGAGGCGTCTGGCTGCTGCTGCTGCCGTCGGCAATGGCGTCGCGGCGAAAGATGAAGAGAGGTGAAGTGAGGCTCGGAGAAGAGCAGAAGGAGAAAGAGGGCGGTGGATCCCGGGCGGCTTCATGGGCGCTGCTCTCCAACGTGACGCGAAATTATCCGCGAGTCCTTCCTTTACTAGGGCTCTGCCATCATGCATACCAAACCCGATTCTGAGGGGTTCCCACCGGCGCGGAGCACGTGATCGGCGACGGGTGGGCCGCGATGAGACGGCGACAGCTTCAACATGTTGCCCGATTAAGAAGCCCAGCAGCCAGAGTGGGCTTCCGGGCCGAGACGAGGTGATTCAGGAAACGGGCGCCGATTGTCCCATCCCTTGTTTCCGGGGCACGGACCGCGCCCATCAGGCCTAGGCCTCGGGCCCCCGTACACTGACGAGACGCAGGGGCGAATCACATGGCCATCGGCCAAGGCCGGGCCGTCGGCCGTCGGGGCAGAGGAGGCCGAGAGACGGCCGGGGCCCTCCGCCCGGGCGGACGTTGGCCGCGACGGAGCCGTTCCGCGTGCCCCGGCCGCGCTCGGGCCGCTCTCACCCCTGCGGCGACTACGGCCGAGTTGCCCCGGGCGGTCGGGCCAGGCCGGCGGCCACGAATAGACGCGGCATGCATAAAACCCTGTCCACGACCCTGGCGCCAGGCCCGGTCAGGGTCCGAAACCTCTGCAGGCACTCGGGATGCCGCGAGGCGTCGCACGCAACACGCCTACGCCCACCCGGGCAACGGCTGCCGACTCTCCTCGGCTTGCTCCCCTCCTGCCCCCAGCGCGTGGGATGTGCAGGCAAGTTTACCGACAGCGACGCCGCCGGCCCGGCGAGGGCCAGGGCCCTGCAGGGAAGGGCAGATGGTTCGCCGTGGACGGCAGCAGGCATGGTCCTGCTCTCGGGCGGCACGGAGGACGGGGACACTACGGCGGAAGCCGGCACGGAGAATCCCGTCCTTGCTCGGTCGCCAGATGCCGACGGCAGTCTCGGGGGGAGAGGGAGGGGGGATCATCGAACACGACTGCCATCTCGTCACGCCACGCCGTCTGGAGGCCAATCACGGACGCTTTCCCCGGTCACCCACAGCAAGACAACGGTCAAGAAACGGCGCGGCCCGTCCCATTGTTTTGTAGCTCGCCGAGTAGCGGCAGGCCAGGTGCGAGAAGCTGGCGTCCCATCTCGAGGCAAAAGGTGCCGATCGGGCCATGGCTCATAACGACCGTGCGTCCACACACACCTCTTGCATGGATCTGCCGTCTCACTCTCACCCTCCTCACCTTTGGCTTTTCGACCCCGAGCAGAGACTGGTCCCCGCAGCCTCTCCCAGCCCATGATTCGGCGAGAGTGCCGGGGTCGAGGGACGCGCGGAGGAACAGCAGCTGGCACCAGAGCAGCTGTGTTCCTGCCCTGGTACGGTATACCGTTTCTCAGTCCTTTTTATTTTCTCAAAGCCGAGCGAGCGTGCTGCTCATTTACTCACGAATACTCGCCTCGATCTCATGCGCACGCTTCTGTCCCGTGCGTCGCGACTCGGTTGACAGAGTCTTGTCCGGGTATACTGCTTCAAGCCCTCCTCTTGCGCTCGCGGGCGCGGCACGTCAGTCGACCGCTTCAAGCGTCATCAGTCCTGGAGGCATCTGGGCGTAGACGTCAGCCGGGGAAAGAGGTCGAGGGGTGGAGGGCTTAGGCTAGTCACCCTAGGTAGTCCTCTTTGATGCTACCGATCGCCCACATCTCGCCCACTTCTGTTCGCGTGCCAATGATCTTGACGCGGACATGGGTCCCGGGCTCGATGACTGTATCTTCGTTATTGGTGAACTGCGGCGGGGTCGCGTTGGGGTCCCATTTGATGTCGCTCGGTATCAACTGCGCGACGCGTCAGAGCCCACGGCGATACAGCCCGGTCGGTACGGGGAGAAAGGGCGGGACGCACGTGTGCAGAGACGAAGAGCCTCAGCGGACCAGCTTGGGCGAAGAAGCCCTGCGGATTGATGGAGTAGACGACGGCATCGACCTGGTCCAGCGTCAGCACTCGCGCCCAACCGTTTGCGCAGCAGGGAAAGCGTCTCGCCGCCCTCGCCTCACCGTCTCGCCCTTGAAGGGCCGCCAGACGACGGCGCGGTAGCCGACGGTGAACTCGGCCAGGCCGTTGCCGGGCAGGATGCGGCCCTCGGAGATGTCGAAGGTGTCCATGATGGAGATGATGTAGTAGCTGCCGGCGCACGTGCCCTCGACGTCCTTGAGCAGCTTGCTGGTGACGAGGTCGTGCATGTTGCGGCCAAAGTACGACGGGTGCAGCGTCACCCGCCGCTCCATGTTGTAGAGGAAGAACATGCTTGGGCCCCCCAAAACGCGAGCGCGCGCGCGCGGCCAGAGACCGACCGCGACCCGACGAGGAAGAGAGAGAGAGAAAAAAAAGCCAGCCAGCCCCCCCCCCCGGCAGGAACAAAGGTCGCGGGCGGCCCAACGCCGGCTTCGTCTCCCTCTCTTCTCCGCTCCCCCAAGACGCGGCTTCACAGGCGGCGGCGCGAGAACAGCCGGGAGAAGAGGCAGAAGCGGCGCGGAGCGAAAACCGGAGACGGGGCGGCCCGTCGGCGCGGCACGGCAGCGAGGCGGCAAAAGAGCGAGTCGGTCCGGGGCGGTCGCGCAGAGACCAAGGCGAGAGGGAAGCTGAGCCGCCTCTCGAGACGCGGTCGCGCTGCTGAGGCTCCCCGGCGGCGGCGAGAAGGGGCGAGAGGTCGGGCAAGACGAGGCTGAGAGAGAGAGCTTGCTGCGGGTGCGAAAGATCGGATCCCTTTCGACTGCGCCTTCGCTCAAAGCCGTTTGGCGTGGGAAGGCGAGCAGGAGGGCCCGTGCGTCGCAGCCTGATGTACCTGGATACTTGGTACTTTTGCGCAGAAACCTCGATGCCGGTACGTACCTGCTGTCGGATAAGCTCACTTGCCTCTTCAAAGCAACGTCACCATTTGACTCAAATCGATTCAGTTCCTAGCGATCGAGTCGTAAGCACCAGAAAAAAGG
Organism: Cordyceps sp. RAO-2017; assembly: GCA_002591385.1. NCBI lineage: Eukaryota > Fungi > Ascomycota > Sordariomycetes > Hypocreales > Cordycipitaceae > Cordyceps > Cordyceps sp. RAO-2017. The sequence goes on along the minus strand of NJEV01000301.1, from coordinate 9,524 downwards.
TGTGGCAAGCCTAGGAAATAGAATCCGATAACAATAGTCGTCTGACTTGGCGGTCTAGACACCATGCTATTGTCCATTTGTCGAGCGCCAAGCTTCCATTCACAGAGTTCTTACAATACGGAGCCAGCCTCGACGCCAAGCGCTCAGCCAGAGCTCTCCAGTGCAAGATCGCATGCCCTTTCAGAGCGGACATCGTTTCAGGTCGTTCGATAAACGGCCGTCCATCTTCTCCCGCAACCTTATCTCTAGCCGAGGAAGAAGGGATGATGGGTTTCCGGCCATGGGAAACTGTGGCCTATCAACGTGAATGGGACCCCACCGGGGCTAGGACGTCTCAAAGTATAGACCCTGACATGGACAGGACCGTAGACGACTCGCCATCCCAGAGCGCCAGCAGCGTGTTTCCCTTGAGCGTGCTTCCTCCTAGGTACACCGGAGTCCTAGGCCGGCATCAGGCTTGAGCCGTCCGGCCGGGAGTGCGCCGTCGGCACCGACAGCGCCGACATGGTTGTGCCTTGCACCGGCGGGAACGATTTGCTCGGGCTGGGCTTCTCGGGCTTATGCCAGTCCGGGCGACAGTACAGGTTGCAGGTGTGCCCGCAGAAGAAGGCGCTGATGCCTTCGGGCCCGAGGTCCGTCACACCGAACTCACGGTTCCGCGACAGGATGACCGGGTCGGCCAAGACGACCTCGCGCTTGTAGATGCCGCCCTGGAGATCGCAGAGGACGTACTTTCCGCCGGTCGAGTGGAAGCTGAAATGGCTCAGGGCCTGCATCACCTTTCCCCACGGGATCGAGTCGTCGCTCCATCCGCTGTTGCTGTTGAACTTCTGGTAGTTCTCGATGAAAGGCTCGCACAGGACCGACTGCCCTGCATATTCTCCAGAGTTTTCATCGAAGCGCCAGGTCGCCGTCATGTTGATTTTGATGGGCTTGTTGACAATCCTGCTCGAGTTGAACTCGTGAATGATCTCTCTGGCCTTGTGCACAGCTTTGATGTCGAGGGAGAAGAAGGCATGCTCAAAGACGGCGCCCGACTTGAACCACTTGATGGCACAGGGCTGGCCCGTTCGGAGGCCTTCGTCGTATCGCGCCTTGGCCACCCAGCGGAAAGTGCCTTCAGCGAAGGGATTTTTCACATCCTCGAACTGGAAGTGCGCTCTCCTGCTGTTGTTGTATCTGCCACCGTCGCACCCATCCACGGTTGACAAGCAGCTAGCATGTGTCGATGTCCGTGCTGTGGAGGCGGCACCCATCTGGCCTCTTTCAGAACCGGACAAGGACCGCACCAGGGTCCCCGAGTTACTCTGCGTCAGCGGGCTGCCAACGACAGCAGCCGGCCGGCTCGCCCCAGCATCAGAAGCCTGTCTTAGCGTCGAGGCAGTGCTGGAACGCGTGCTGCTTCCGGCGTGTGGATGAGAATGGCGGGACTGGGTACTCGAGGTTTCCGGGGTCGGTCCGCCACCGTCTGACTGTCCTGCCTTTGATTTGCCTGCCTCCCCCGGCTCCCCTGGAAGGATCATGGACCGAATTCTGCTGGCCAAGCTGCGTGCGGCCAACGCGGCGTCGGCGCCAGTCTGCCTTGCCATCTGAGCACTGCCATGCTGTGCTATTTTCCTAGACTGAGATTGAGGATACCTGGACTGGCTATCGGAAGGTTGCCTAGTCGCAAGCATGGGAGCGGGAGGCTGTCGTGCCTTGGAGGTGGCACCCACAGCGGTCCCGCCACGCAGGGTTCCAGCACCGCATAGCTCAAGGCAACCCCGGCATAGCGGTTTGGCATTGCCCTTGGCTAGCTGAACAGCCGTGCAGGGCTCCAGAGCGTCATTCTGCTTGCAAGTGGAGCATAGACGATTCATTGTGAACGTGGCGGTCGCCGATGTGTTTGGATCGAAGGTTCGAAGGTCCAGTTGAGCTTGAGAAGAGAGAGTGGTTTACGGACCAGACGAGGATGACCATAGCGGCAGGGACTTGGGGGGCGGGAGATGGGGCTTTAATAGTCGATCTGCCGTATGGACTCTAATCGAGTTTTCAAACGCTCATGATCCATATCCTCATCTTGCTGTGATGCACCAGCTGCGTTTGGTGGCCTGTTTGGCCGCGCTCGTGCGGGAATCTTACATCTTGCCTTCATGAGAGCCTGAGGGAGATATGGGTTTTTCAGTGTTGCGAGCTTCTCACGGTAGGCCTAGCACGGGCAAGCAAGCGCCATTGTAACACAAACAGACCCGAAGCCGTTGCTCGGCCAAACAGAGGCAGCGGGTAGCTTTGCCAGACTGATGGAGGACTCAGGACAAGGTAAATTGCTCCGGATGATAACTTGTTGACGGCATCAGTGGTGCTTTCATCGCGGCTGTATCGATCGGCAGAAGGCCGCGCACTGCTATATCCCGCTGTGTATAGACTCACTGCGTCCGTGAAGCGCAGATGCAGATGAAAGACTGGCAGTGAAGTCATCGTTGATGGAGACGATATAGCCGTGATGACTGGACCCCTTCACAGCAGGGGAGAGCCATGGTGAATAAGTCGATGGGTCGGGAGAACCCATGCATATGGGTTCTAGATTCCGGTTATCGTGACGAATCGACAACCGGGGCCGTTTGGTTTGCCGTGCCGTTTGTGATTTGATCTGTCGCTTACCGGCTCGGTCATGCTGCATGGTAACCCGACTGGTCGTACACGATAGGTACGTAATCTCCTCCTCGGGTGCAAAAAGCAGAAGACGGGTTGCTGTAGCATTTGCGTTCGGGGCAGCCGATTGTTGAAACTCGTACAAACTTGTACTCCTCACGGGACATGACCAGTGCCGCGGTCTTCCGAACACGGATGGATTAGGAAACTCCGGTGCCTGGTTTGCCCGCCTCCTTTGGGGAGGCCGTTGGAAGCTTCAGATAGCAAGGTACCTGTTCGTATGTGGGACTATATCATGAGCTTCGCAGCTTGCCTCTCGGCTGCTTGTGTACATATGTATGCTGAAGCATGTCAGGGCCCGATCGAGCAGAGCAGGCCCTCCAAGACTTGGGTGTATTGAGAAAAGAGCCGTGTAGAGGAGAGACGAGGCAAAACAATCAAGGCTCCGAGAAGTGAATAGCAGTGGTTGAATCTCGACTCACCAAGCCGAGCACGGCGAGCATCGGCTTTCTGAATGGGGGGGGCGTATGAGTTGCAGCACGCCTATCTCGACTGAAAGATGTCGAGACTGCTTTCTCGGCATGGGCAAGCTTGCCTCGGCTCGAAAGCTGCGGCCCCGGTTGGGTGGTCGAGAGGGACGAAAGTCGATGAGAGACGAAAGTCGATGAGAGGGCTGGTCATGCTGAGTAATGAAGGTGGTGTGAGGTGTATAGAGAGAAGGAAGGACATCGGGTTACCTAAGCCGAGGCCCGGATCAAAACTCAGCCCCCTGCCTCCGATCCGGTAGCTTCCAGCGCACAAGCTGGCGCTAGGACGGCATCTTGGGCAGCCAAGATGGGCGCCTGCCGAGGTAAGGTGGGTAAGGTTACTACTGCCAGCAGCTGCTACAGCAGTGCTACAGCAGACAGCACGCACCTTGGGTGGGTGCTTTAGGTAGGTACCTTGGCCGACAGCATACTGTACATCCATCCACCCATGGTAGCAGCCTACTAACCTACGGGCCCGAAGCCGTGGCTAGGTACCGCCGACAGCCTACGGGGCGCCGCAAGGCGAGGCACCTCGCAGCCCGGTAAGGTGGCAGGTAGGTACCTGCTGGAGAGCTTTACAGCGCACCTCGCCCAAACGGGCAGGGCGTCCAGCGAGCCTGGACCATTACGTAGCACCTTTGCCGCCCACCACCCGTTTTCGACGGCATCTCGGCTCCGGATCACGAAACCTTGAACCTCAACCACAGCCTCCAGGCCTCGCCCTCGACCCCGACTCTCCCGCAACGCCCTGCGCCGACCGCTCCATCTGCTCCCTCGTCGGCCCTTGCATCCTGCATCCTCTCCCCTCCTCGCGTCTCTCGGCTCCGGCTCTAGCGCATCCCTCCCCTCCTCACCACTCCCTCGCCCGCCTGCTCGCCCGCCCACCATGTCCCTGGACCTGGAGAGGCATCTGACCTTCGTACGTCGCCAAGCTGCCGGTGCCCGTGGATGGAGTCTGCTCCGTCTGTTCCATGCCGTGCCGACCGATACTGACCTGGCCGCCTCCCTCCCTTGCAGTATGGCGCCTATCATCACAATTCGGTCAACGTGGCCATTCACATGGTCTGCGTCCCGCTCATCCTGGTCTCGGGCTTCTGCATGGTACGGCTCGTCCCCTCCCCCCCTCCTCGAGTCCGTCGACGACCCGGCCAAGCTCCTAATCTCGGGCTGTCTGCTAGGCCACATATACCGGCACCCTGATCCACACGCCCCCGTGGCTGACCGTCCCTCACCTCGATCTCAACCTGGGCACCATAGCCGCCGTCGTCTACGCCTGTCTCTACGTCCTGTTAGAGCCCGTCGCCGGCTTCGTTCTCGCCGCCTTCTGCGTCGGAAGCACCGCCTTGGCAAACCACATGCGCGTCGAGGACCCTCAAACAACCTTCCGCACCGCCCTCTTCGTGCACATTATCTCGTGGGTCGCCCAGTTTGTCGGCCACGGCGCCTTCGAGGGACGTGCCCCCGCCCTGCTCGACAACCTCGTACAAGCCGTCTTCCTGGCGCCCATGTTTGTCTGGCTCGAGATCCTCTTCAAGCTCGGCTACCGCAGGGAATTGCAGAGCCGTGTGGAAAAGGGCGTGCAGGAGGAGATTGCCAAGTTCAAGGCACAGTCGAAAAACGGCAAGGCGCACTAGGGCCCTCTCCTCCACGCAAACGATGACGGCACTCGCAGTGCCACATGGCAGACAGAAAGGCGAGGCGAAGACGTTCATTTTCGACGCCCATCGCCGACCGTACCTCCGCCCTGTCCGAACTGGCTCTTTCGGACTTGAGCCGTCTGGTCTGCACCTCAAAACACTGTCTATAACGACGACCGTGGCATACGGCATCCGGCATCCTCAGACACTGATATGGCGTCACGTGCGGACGTCAGTGTACGAGCTCGGCCGGTCTAACTTGAGCATTCTTTTACATTGATCTTCCCTGCAGGCGAATGCGGCGTGTGATTTCGGTAGGCTGCCGGTGTACTTGACGCGAATGGAGGCAGGCTCTTTTTTCTTCCGTCACGAGGAGGAGAGGATGAAAGCGAGTGCGATTTGGCTCGCGCCACAAAGCGGCGACGGCTTTTGTATGTTGACAGAGAAGAATTCTATCTGGTCCGAAATTCATAACCACCATTCTATCCTTTCCCGGCCCTGGTACGGAGTCCAGCCCGGAACAACCTCCTGGTCTTCAAAGCGCGTGTACAGGGGCTCCGGCCGCCGGTCCCGGGGCGGGAGCCAGGCGGATATCTCGCCGTTCTCGATCCTCCTCGCCACCGGGCTAACCCATGACCTGTCCGAGTCGACGGAGTCCCTGTGCCGCGCCTTGGTCCAGTACTCGAGCCCCCACCAGCCCGGCAGGGCCGACTTGTTGGAGCTGCCGGAGCTGCTGCGCTCCGGCACCGCCGCCGCTGCCGTGGTGGCCTTTTTCGACAGCTTGGCGGCCGGCGGCCTGGGCCTGTCGCCCCTCCGGCTGCCCGCCGTGTCTTCTTGGGGCGCGCGGGAAGCGGCGCGGTCAGTCGACGGCCCTGCGCGCACGCGTGACGGAATGCCCGGGGGGGGGAGGGGAGGCGGCCGGAGCCGGGACACTTACCGGACGAGCGGCTCGAGCAGCTATCCTTGCGCCTGGACGACGCCAACGACGCCCCCCACCAGTGGAGGACGGGCTTGCTGCTGCTGCTGTCGGACGGAGGCTCGGTGCCGCCGCCGCCGGGCCACGTCGTCTTCACTCTCTTCCTCAGCCTGGGCGACAGGTCGTGCTGGTGCATGGCCTGCTTGGCGCGGCACGCCTCGCGGTAGACCCTGGCGGACGGCGGCAACGGCGGCAGCGGCTTGGCGGCGCCGTCGTCGGCGGCCGGCTTCTTGCGGGCGCGCGCACACGCCCGACACGGCACCCGCTGCGGGAGCACCTCGCCCGTCAGGTCGTCGCACGCGTCGGCGCCGGACCCGAACAGGTCGTACAAGGCGCGCAGGAAGCCGCCGCCGCGGCCGGTCTTGTAGCACCCGGCGCGCCGCCTCTGCACGTGCCCGCAGGCGTAGTGCCGGACGTTCTGGCACATGCCGGGCGGCGGTGGGAGGCGCTGCTGCTGCGGACGGCGACGACGTCGATGGCGATGAGTACGCCGACGACGACGATGATGATGATGGTGGTGGTGATGGTGGTGGTGGTGGTGGTGGTGGTGGTGATGAATAGGAGGAGGAGGAGGAGGAGGAGGAGGAGAAGCCGATATTGGCCGTCCACACACCCACGGCGAGGCCAAGACCAGCAACGGAGAGTATGAAACAACCGGAACACATAGAAGAGCAGAAACTACCAGAGACGATGAGAGATCAGACACAGAAGGAGTAGCAAGGCCTCCCCTCTCCCCCCCCCCTGACCGGACAGATAAGACGACGCGGCCCCGGCACGACCAGCTCGAGGGCCGGTGACTCACGTGCCGGCCGACGATGACGCCGGCGGCCCCAGGCAGCGAGCAGGAGGAGTCCATCAGCGCACAGGTCCGGACACGAAGCCAGGCCGACTGACGCTCTGGCTTCCGGCCTCGTTTCCGGCCTCACTGCCCCCTCCTTCTAGAAGGCGGCTCGCGAGGCTGCTTCAGCTCCGTGGGAAAGAGGCTCGAGCCGGAGGGGACGCCATGTGGCCGTGACGCGATGAGATGAGATGGCTGGATCGCGGCAGGGGTTTGTGTCTCTGGCTGTGCCTGGGCGGATGACGAGGGGGGGATACGAAGATGCGGTACGGCCAGACATGCAGACTGTCATGCGGGCTGATCGATGCATCTCTGTACATGCCTGTACGTGCTCATACATGGACAGACTGTCATGCGCGGGCTGATCGATGCATCTCTGTACATGCCTGTACATACGTGCTCATACATGGACAGACACATCTGCACACAGACATGTGTAGATGGATATATACATACATACGTGCTCATCTATATATACACGCACGCAAACATGCTCAGGAGCGGGTATATATGTAGATGCGCATACATGCCGTCACGTATACACGCTCATCTACATATACCCGCTCCTACATGCCATCGACGATGCCCTCTCTCGCCCCTGCGCTCCATCGCACCGCAACCGGACCAGCGCGCGCCCTGCCACAAAGTCCCGTGCGCCTTATGTGCATCGGCGCATTCTCGCGTTCCTCGCCCGGGGCCTCCCCGGCCGCCCTCCCTCCGTCTGATCCCTCC
>NJEV01000300.1:14796-24893 GCA_002591385.1 Cordyceps sp. RAO-2017 | reverse complement strand
AAGAGGGAGGAGAAGGGAGTGACCAGAGCACTTCTATGCGTTTTGCACGCAAGTTGCCTTCACTCAGAGACAAATCGACGGTAGCTCAAAGCTCACCCAACCCAGATAGGATGGACGGCACGGTTAACGGCATTACCCATGTCTCTCTTTTCTCTCCTTTCCCGTCAATATATCTTGTTTCTTTTCAAGACTTGTTTTTGATTCAGCGACCAGGGATGGCAAACGACTGGTGTCGTATTGCCGCCCGTTGAATGCACGTTTACGCGAATAACGCCAAGATAATGCGATCTGACACAACCCCGCCTTTCCCCTTCCCTTTCGGTCCCCAACGTCTTCTTGATTTGCTTTCCCCCTCTAGAAAAGGGGCACTGGTGACAGGCAAGTGTCATCCCTTCAGTTGAATGTTCTTCCTTTTGGCCGGCCTGTTCCGTCAGCAATCACAGCAACGGGGTCAGAAAAAGCAGTTCAGAAATCCCATCCGTCTAAGGCGATAATACGCGCCAATAGAGTCCAGAACAGGTAAACAAAAAAGAAAGAAACAGAAAAGGAAAAAGAAACTGGCGAGGACTCGATGTCGAAGCGTGTCCTAGCACGAAATCCAGCTTCAGCCTTCTCCCCAGTTAAAAGAAAAAATCCCCAAGACGCGGTCGACTTGAGCAGGGGAGGCGGATTTGGGAAAGGTTGATGTCGGTGCGTCGAGATCAGCCGAGGGCAGGGGTCCCGCCCTCCAAAACCTTTCATCCCTCCCAGTCCTTGGCCCGGATTGGCGAGCGTCTGTGCCGCACTGAGACAGTCACGTACTTGTCTCCGTCCGTACTGCGCGGCGGACAAAGCCGTGATCGGGACGCCGAGCAGGGGCCAAGCATTACAGGGGGCTGAAGCAAATGGGGAAAGAAGGGAAGAAAAAAAGATAAGCGATCTGTGCCACAACGGCGCTGTTGGTCGGAGCCGACTGGGCTGAGGGTGGACTTTTCGCTTTCAACACCACCCGTCTGTCTGTCATTTAAAACGGAGATCGGCTAGATGGGGCTAATATCTATATGTACCAGGTGCCCTCTGGGCTTTCGGCCGACTGAGGTATCTCTTGCTCAGCTCAATCACTTGACACTACCTAGTCATAAGCACTCCTACAGCCCTAGTTACTTAGACCAGTATCCCAGTAGCCATGCTTTGTTTTCTTATGCATGTCTGTATCATATCTGAATACACGTCCATCTTCGGGTCTGGCCCTTCGGACGTACAGATGTATGTGTACGTGTGATCTAACAACTGAGCTTAACATGTAGAACCGGGAAACGAGACTGGAGTGAAGAGCTGAAATTTGCCGTGGCGGGCCTCGTACAGCATCGATAGACCGACATATGCCAAGCGAGGCCCTTGCAGGTGGACCAGGACAACCTCTCGAGTTAGGGCAAGGGGCACTGAAGGCAGAGTAGGCGATGATGATGCTACAGGAACGTTGCAGTACGCTGGCAGGACGAAGACACCACGCCAAGCACGAGCAGAGCAACGGGTGGGCTGGAAGAGGCTTGAGTGGAGCGGAGGGGGGGATAAAAAGCAACTCCAAGTCTCTAACCCACTGCAATCGCCGTCACCACCCGCATGAGGGCTGGACGCTGTGCGAATCGTCGAGTACGTAGCCTGTTGTTGGCCAATCAATGCCCTTTCCTCTGGATCAACGGCAGCCTCCTGCTGCCAAACTTCCAGGGATGCGGGCTGTAGGAGCGAACGCCGGCGCCCCTCGGCCTTTAGGTGGCTGGCCCTCGATGCTGCCATGTCTCATGCAGCTAGAGAGGCTCGCGGCTTGTCATAACTCACATTTGCCTGCGTGTGGCGCGCCCGAGGGCGACCTCGACGGACGGGCTCCTGTGATGCTTTCCCTCCCTCCCTCCCTTTCATGGTCTCTCTTCTCTGTTAGCTTTGGCGTACGTGCGGACATGGATGGCTGCTCCATTTCTCTCTCCCCGTCTCGTACTCCCAACCAACAACATCGTCGTATTCCCCACAGGCTTAAGATGAGTCGACGCCAACAGCTTTGGAGACTGCGTCCATAGCTTACCAAGGCTCTGGCGCCTTGAGCGTGTTGGCCGGCGTCCAATCTGGATGCAGGCGCAGACGCAAATGTCGAGATCACCCTCTTGCTCAGCTGCCCCCTGATCCAGTGACACGGTAGGGGAACTGTCGCCCATTCGCCCGAGACAAGGGCACGCAGCATCCTGGCCGAGATTTGTATCTCATCATCATCTAATCGTCTCTGGTCGGTTGGTGCATCTGGCTGAACAGGCCAATTGGCCACATATACATACATACTGTATCTGCACTCTCTCACATGCGGCTTACGCAGCCAGGAAGCCACCAATTTCACTGCCTTTCCCGATTTCGTCCCCCTCTTATTGTTTTTCTCATTACTTCGTGCCTCGCCTGCCGCCAATACAGCCTTGGACCCTGCGGCCTTGAGCCGGACAATGGATCGACAAAAGCCGTCGATAGCGGGCATCGCGCTCGGTGCGTACGCCATTCTGCATGCGCACACACGTACATACATACATACAGACACACACGGAGAGAGGCCAGAGAGGCCGGGAAAGTGGCAGAAAACCTTGTAGAAGCCCGGCGCGGTGGGTGTCCCGAATAATCGCGGCCGCCGCGGGAATACGAGGTATTGCGATACCGATAACACATCTCCCTCAGATTATAAAGAGTTAGCCAGCAGCCAGCATGCGACCAAAGCCACAGCCAGCCTATAACTCTCGGGGGATCGAGTTACTCAGCAAACATAAGCTCCATCGTGACGAAATAGGGGGGCGATGGACTGTCAGGACAGGGACGCCTGGTTTGCTTTTGGCGTATGTTGCTGCCCTGTTTTTGCGGGGGCCTCGAATCGAGCGAGGCCAGTGCGTGCTCTCTTCGCCGTACCCTTGTGTACGCCCAGGAAGGGTTCCCCTGACGTTGGTGTGTTGTTGTCACTTGTTACTCCTCTGAGGCAAACGCCGGCCCCGTGAGCGCCAGCATCATGGCGCGGTAGACGATGCATCTGGACGCCGTTCACGTTAGCCTAGCTTGGCTTTCTTTTTTTTCCCTGTCCATTTGTGCGGCCTAGATGCACGTATGTCTGTGATTTCGATTTGCTCCCACCGACGAGATAAAACAAATATCATTTTTTCTCCTATTTTCCTTGAGATGAGCAAGCTAGCTCAAAACACCTCGGGTTGAAAAGAGTCATGATCGACAGAGACATTTTCCTGTCTGAGCCTCCACGGCGGCACAACCCTGCACACACACGCGGGGAAACAACGCCTGGTCCAGTCCCCAAGGGCAGCGCAGAGTCAGACAGCTATAGCTGATAGAAAAAGCTGTCATGTCTCCGCGTCGCCGTGGCAGGCCCACTGTACGTGTGCCCATGTGTGTGACAGGCTAGCCACCGAGGGCGTCTTGCTCTGTTTTTCTTCTTTATTCCTGCCTCCCTCGACCTTCTTTCACCTGGCTTGGATACTCTCTTTTCTATTTCATTTGCATCTTGCTCCGCACCTTCGGCCCGTCCTTCGCTTGTGCCCGACAGCCGTGCCAAATCGCTTCCGAGGCGCAAAGACGTATAAGACGCCCCAGCCTGGCCGCTCACCATTGCCACGTTTCTCTGGCCCGTTCCATCTAGATCTAGCAGCCTGTCGAGCTCTTCCGAAGCCCGAGTCGCGAGGCGAGCCAACACATGTCTGAGCATTCCAAGTAGCTACCGGACCGAAGCACAACGACCGGATACGTCCTCGCTTTCTTGCACATCAGCCTCATCGAGGTCGTCCGCGACTCACCGCCACCATGGGGTCCGAACTCGGGGTCACGGCCGATTCCAAGCCGGAGCCGGTTCTCAACACCGTCAGCATCTTCTGGGCATCGCTAGCATGCGTCTGGACGGCGCTGCTCGTGGCCGGCATGGCCTACTTGGTATCGCGCCGCAACACGCCTATGCTCCGAATTCGCGGGCTGAGCCTCTCCCTCGCGGCCATCGTGTTGCTCCATCTGTATTGGATCTCAGTCCAGCTCGGAACTATGATCGGGCCCCTGGCGCCAGGCGATGCCGAGTTTTGGATCATGGGCATCTATCTGCCCTTCGGCATTGCCCTCTTCCATGCCTCCAACAGCCGTTTCCTCCACATCGCCGAGGCGCAGAAGAAGTATCTTCATGGCAGCCACCGCTCTGATGGCGTCGCAGCTCGCTCCAGGAGTAAGCGTGGCGTGTTCGCCCGCTTTCGTCGACTTGACTATACGTCAAAAATCCTCATCGTCGTCGGCATGGGAATGTTGTTTCAGGTGAGAAAGAGCACACTCTCGTTGCCACCACGAGATCAAACCCCCGGCAGCGTGACTTCTTGCTGACTTTACCCCAAATCCACAGCTCTTCCTCACCATCCTCATGTATCTCATTTCCCGCAAGTTTCACCGGTCCTTTGGCATTCGTGGAACCGAGATTCACGGAACCGAAATGCAGCAGAAAATGCAGATGGGCAGAGGGTGGGAATGGTAAGAAGCCTGAACATTCGGCTCTGTTCATGGTATGGCTCGATATCCTGACAAAACTCTCGGCGCGAACAGGTGGCCTTCCGTGTTTTGGCAGTTCTTCTGGGCCTGGATTGTCGCGCCCATCATCCTCTGGCGATCTCGAGGCATCAACGACACCCAGGGCTGGAGGTTTCAGACCATTGCTTGTTCCATCGTCAAGTAAGAAGAGTTCAAGCCCTTCCTGTTCTTAAAACGAAAGAACACTTTACTGACAGATGCCAGTCTACACGCCGCTCCTATGTGGCTGATTGCCTTGTATGTACCGGAAATGGATGTCGTTAACCAGTACTGGATCCCTCCTCAGTGGTATGTTATCGACCAATCTTGCTTCTCAATAGTCGTCGATCTTCTGAAGTGTCTGACACTTTGTCCCGAAACAGGATCGCAGTTTCTATCATGTTGACGGAAGTCTTCACCGTCTTCCTGCCTTGCTGGGAGGTGATGCGTCATCAAACCCTGCGACAGGAGACTCTCGACTCGATCGCTCAGTGGGAGTCGAAGAATAAGGCTTTCGCGTCGGGTGCCAAGTCTCTCAACTCGGCCACTACGATGGTTGAGTCCATGATGTCCGGTTTCAAATCCACAAACGGCTCCGTCAGGACCAACGACTCGGGCGAGAGTATTCTCACCATGAGTGCTCTCGAGCATGTGCTGGAGCGCAATCCCGGCCCACTTCAGCAGTTCTCTGCTCTCAGGGACTTTTCTGGAGAGAACATCGCGTTCCTCACCAGCGTAGCTGACTGGAAGAACTCGCTGCCTCCGGGGGTTCGAGATAGCACCTCGGTGCAAAGCGACAAGCAGAATAAGCAGCTCCTCCACGAGCGATTCAACCGAGCTCTTCACATCTACGCCGAATTCATCAGCACGCGCGACGCGGAATTCCCCATCAACATCTCGTCACAGGATCTGAAGAAGTTGGAGGGTGTTTTCGAGAAATCGGCTCGGTCCCTGTTTGGCGACAAGCGAGATGTCGATCCGGCCACGCCGTTTGACACGCCGGCCTTTGCTTCAAGACCCCCAATGACGCCCACCTCTTCATCGTTCAGTTCCGAAAAGGGCATCATGTCACCTGGTTCTCAAGCCTGCGGCGCGGCTGAGGACCGCGCCCAGTATTGGGGCGAGGTCCCCGAAAACTTCGACGTGGCGGTCTTCGACGATGCCGAGAAGAGCATCAAATATCTTGTGCTCACCAACACCTGGCCTAAATTTGTAAAGGATCGCAGGTCGTCCGTCGATGGTTTTGAAAGTCTGGAGGCTCAGAGCGACGCCGTTATGGGGGCTCGTAATCGCCAGGTGAATTGAAGAAAACCTCTGTCTGGGAGCATGAGGCACTGGGCTCCGGCGGCGCATAGGTTGGTCATTCATTCGTCTCTTCTTGTGAAAATTTCTCAACCATGCTATTGGATGAGATTGTATTTTATCCTCATGTCCGTGTACATGAACAACGACAAATACCCCTTACTAGTATTCCATAGCAAACGAGTCAAGCACGACACATCCAGTTTGCCTTTTCTAATATTGACTGCGTGCAAGACTCGATTTTGGTGCCAGCTGTGGTGTTCAAGGGCAGCCGCATTGGGGTTATGGGCACGGACGAGCCCTGGCTCTTCGTTGCATGCGGGACATGCACAGCAAGTAAGCAAACATCGCGCTCGACAGTAACGGATCGAGCTCGAGAACGCAGTTTACCAGAGACGTCTCGATTCTCACCAAGTGTTGGTGAGGAATGCGCTGGACCGTACATGTACACGCGTTAGTAACCCGTGATGAGATCCCATAGGATGTTACTTGAGAAACTCAACAAGCGCTGCCATCTTCCATGTCGACGATGCAACTGAGCTGGAAGAGGCCCGTAGAGTTTTATAGTTCACGGAGAAAGGTTTCACAACACCTGCCGGAGGATCCGACCACATGATACGTCGGCAGATCAGGCCGTGATTCCCTCGGGTGTATCTTCATTTAGACGCTCAGAGGTCAGCATAGAGGATACAGGGCTTCTTTTGGTAAGGGGCGTCGTGTCGAATGAATGTAAAATTCGGCAGCTCCCAACTTGGGTCCAGATCGCTATATTGAGCGCCAATGACGTCTTTCTTTCCGTCATTGTATGTGTGTGAAGGAAAGGATCTGCGGGCGCTTCATTTTGATCACGCGCCGCCTGGCTCATGGGATGAAAGTCGTCGAGCCAAGCCATTTTCGGCTATCCCCCCCCTCCCACCTACTATTTCCTAATATTGATTGAAGTCGGGGCCACATGCGAAGTCTCGTGCAGATCACGCTGGTCAGATGATTCGACAATATCCTCTTAAGAAACCTGTCAAGTCAAGGACAAGTTTCGAGGTGGGGAGCATTGTATCTCGTTATGAATCGGGAACATCGGGACAAGCACTGTCGGCTGTGATTGGAAAATGAATGAGTTCTGAGCTGAACAGCCCTTGCGCTGCAGTGCTGATAGCAAGAAAAGATGAGTTGGTAAACACGTAGATGAAATGAGGGCAACAATTGATATGATCATCTTCTCTTAATAGGAGAGGTCTACGGCTTTCAGGCCTCCAGTGCGTAGTCGACTCGCTGCATGCACGTATAAATTACATATATTGTTGCCTAGGCAGGAGTACTGTCGGGGCCTTGGAAGGGGAAACGAACGATTGTTCATCTGGTGAAGTACGTTATAAGGTAAACTGAAGTAAATTCTCGGTCATGTCATGGTTATTTCATGAAGATGCAGGCTTATAAGGAGAGAGGGCAGGCAAAGGGGTCCCCATTGATTTGACGAGGCGTTGTACTATGACACTTTGACGCCCTGCTTCTTAGCATCCCCGCCTCTGACTATAGAACAGAGAATGCTATTCTGCAATGCTTGAAAAAAACGTGTCCACAGTCTGGGGCGGTAACGCAAAACCCAAACGTAGCGATCATTGGACTGGGCAGCACGCCGGACGAATGAATCTTGATCGCCAGTAGGCCAATACCTGTCGCGCACTAAACGCCTGTCTAGCTGCGTGACCTGCCTACCGCATGACATAGCTCGTCCAGCTCCTTGATGAGGCGAGGAGTGGAAATAAACATGAATTGGGAAGGGCCGATTTCCCTTGGGAGGTTTGTGCCGGGTGGGATGGCCCAGGCACATTGCAGATTTATATTGACAACAGCCTATCCATGTCTTTTGAGCGGAAGGGACGTGTATGTGCTATGTTTTATTTGCCAAGCGAAATTCACCATTACCGCACTATGCCCCTGTTTTCCACGTCGAGCAATTCCGGCCTTCTATTCTGTTTGAGATACATTAGCTCTTGTGGCACGAGACAGGGCTTTTTATTGCGCGCACGTCTCGAAGGCGTCATCTTCGAACTTGGGGTTCGGGACCTCTTCGGCGGGTGATTTGCAGTCGTGAATTCGCAGCCAGTTTCCTGCACGGAGCGCCTGTTGAATATGAAGAAAGACCCTGGCTCGCCCTGTTTGACGGTCATCAGGTGCATGTGTCCATGGTGTTTGCGATACAATCGAGGACCTTGCTATTGACCTCGTCCTTTTCAACGCTGGCGATTCCAGAGCCCATCAAGGCACATCGGCATCGAAAACGTTACGGGCGAGAGGCCGATCGTCAACGTGATCGCAGTCTCCTGAACCGAAAACGGAGTGAGATAAGGTGCTTTGCCTGCCAGTGCAAAGGGGACATGGTCTCATAACGAGGGGCTATGTAAAGGTTGTTGGTGTGTCGATTGGCATAGCGTTCTAGTCTAGACTGCATTGGAGTCCTTGACAAAGGCATTGAAGACTTTCAGTGACTGGAGGCGAATTGCAGAAGTTGCTGGGGCGGTTTTAAACATCTCTCTTCATTGCTGACTGTTGCTTCAAAGGGTGCGCGCCGATATGAAACATCTGATCAGTTTCGACGCTACATTAGGTCTGATAATGGATGCAATGCACAAATCAATGTGATTAGTAGCGCGGTGAGGAAGGCTTCAGTTGGAAACTCACGCACTCGAATATATGACAGGTTTCGTCCGTACAAACTCGTTTAGAACAATCCGCGTATGAGCTATGAAGAGATTGAGTCGAAGACATATGTAGCGCAAACAAATGAACGGATTATCAGATACTGAGTTCCTCGTATGAAGCGGCGGACAAATGCGCGTCTTTCGGCGCAAGAGCTCGGATCGATACCGTTGAAGGTCACATACAAGCTAGTTACCGGGAGGACGTTACGAGGTCTGTGTCAAAATACGTGCCTCTGACCGCGTACTTTGAATGACAAAGGTGTGAGGTAGGTCCACAGACCTGGGGAATGTTCTTATCTAAAGAACGTTGACACTGGCAGCTGAGAGGCGTCAAAACAGGCTGTTATCGTGCAGCTCCAACGTCACGAAAGATGTATGGATGGAATGCCCATTACGGCATGCGCTTTCAGGGAAGCAACTTTGTTGTTACCGGATGAAGACCAACTTGCTAAAGTTCCAGTTTGATGCTAACGACCACTGCACGACGTAACATGTACTCAGCTCAGACCACATGCACCCAAGACTCTCGGCGCATTCAGTATCACCGTATGGTTGCCTGTTGCTCGAGGGCAAAGTAGAAAAAATACGCAAAAGGTTTGTGGAATAGGTACCTCATAAAGGGGTTGTGATAATGCGGGTACCCGTTCTGGATCTCGCACGAAACCTCCGCGGACCAATACGCTCGGATTGAAGTCGGGGGCTTGGCGCAAACCCAACCATTGCACACGTAATGCCAACTCGAATCGGAAAATCAACACATGTGCCACACCGGGCTTTTGGGCCCAGGCTTTTACCGATGACGCTGCGTCGGGCGACAGAGCTGGAACTGCGATGGCCCCCGAAGATTTTGAGCCTCACACGTGCAGCTTCTAGGGCGAGTGTGTTTGACCGAACCGCGTCTCCCTTTCACTCTCTCGGTCAACCGCCAAAAAATAGCGTGAGGACGCTGAGCGAACGGTTGCATGAGTCATGCCGTTCATCTCGGTACTGGTTTTTCTCACTAACGATGCCTCGGCACAAGAAACATGGATGCGGGACCCGCAACTCATCAAATTGATGGGTTCGGCGAGTAAGTTTCCACTTACAACGAGGCGGAAGACGGCACTGAGAAAAACAAGTTCCCGTTTTGTAGGCGTGAGAGTTGAAGGGCATGCGAGATGGCGTTGATGGCTCTGGCACGGCGTGGAAGGAAGTTGACGTTGAAAAGCCGTGGCCTCCTCCGGAATGGCCGACCGCCTGGCATTGACCCAGCCGGAATTTCAATTTTTCAAACGGCTTAACTTACTAGCCAAACCTTGGCCAGAACGAGCAACGGCGCCCCTGATTCGAACGGTACTCGACCCTTGAGCCGAAAAACAGACCGCTGGCGGCCTGGCCAATGGAAGTAGGGCCTTTCCCATTTTCTTCCCCACCGAACAGAGCAGGAGGGTTGAAGAACTCAGAAGAGGGAGAACGGAGGGGGAAGAAGGGAAATGTGGCTTCGTCGACAAGCCTTGAGTCCTCCTCAAATCTCCATTGTCGTTACAGCCGGTTTTTTTTTTTTTT
>NJEV01000300.1:0-14788 GCA_002591385.1 Cordyceps sp. RAO-2017 | reverse complement strand
CTTGCTCTCCTTCTCTGTCTCGCTCGTGCACTCGACTGCTTGCTCGATTTCGCTTCATGAGCGCGAGTGCGTGCCGGGTTCAATGTTGGCCAGTTGCAGCGTCGCCTCCGGATACCCTCTGTTCTCCAGGACGTCAACTCTTCTCTCGCTCAAAGGAGTATCAGCTTCTCTCTTCCCTTCTGTTTCTCTTTTTCCTTCACTCCTTTTGCGCCACGCCCGTATCCGCGACTCTCCCAGGGCTCGCGGTCCAGACTCCGCTCGCTCGCGTCTCCACGTTATAGCCTGAGAGCATAACAAATCACCACAGGCGGCTCTGGCCGATAATATCCGACGTCTTAAGCCTCTGTTCGGACCCGAGGATTGCGCGCCGCCCTCAAACCCGAGCAAGTCTATCCGACTCTTTTTTAATCTTCCACGGGGCCTTGGGGAGTGGCCAGCCAGGCTGAGGATATACGGAGGGCGAATCAGCACAGGTTAGCCCCTCGATCTTCAAACCTCGACCGGCTTCGTCGCTGGTTTTTTTTTCTTTTTTTCTCTTGTCGCCCGTCCCCCTCTCCTCGGCTCCGACCGTCCCGTTCCGCCGCCGCCGCTCCCGCAAAGGCCATCTCTCGATCTCAGATTTTCCGATTTGCCCGTCCGTCGAGGCTGAGCGCGCCCCGACAGCCGCCGGCAATCGTGTCCGAACCCAGACCCTTATTTCATTTTTGTTCTTCTCGCTTTCTTCCCTTCCAGGCGGTGCCGATGCCGGCGGTCAAGTATCCCTGTCTGCAGTGCAAAGGTTTGTGCCGCTTCCACGCCCGCATTTCTTCCCCGGCCCAGGGTGCTGACAGTTGCGTCGCCGGTAGAGAAACACGTCAAATGTGAGCCCATCTGTTATCTCCTGCTTCTGCCACTCCCTCCCACAAGCCTCTCGGTCTCTCCCTTTCTGTCGCTCTGCCCACTCTGTTCTCTGCCGCTCTCTTCTCCTGCGCCTCCTCCGGCACCCCTCTCCCTTCCGTTTCTTTCCGCTCCCGCTTCCGCTTCCGACTCTCGCATTTTGACCTGTTGCCCCCTTAAATGCGGGGTGGGGCAGCCCTATTTCATGGGTCTGAATCGCAAGGCTGGCCTTGCGTTTCCGCAGCCTTATTGGTGGGGGGACCAAGGCTTATCGGATCCCGGCTTATCCATTGGTCCATGACCTCAACGTTTCTCACCACTTTCTCGGAATGCTCACAGCCCTTTCTGCTCAGGCGACGAAGAACGGCCCAAATGCCGTCGATGCCAGTCTAAGCATCTGCCTTGCTCTCGTCCGGCCCGCAAGACTGTCTTCAAGCACGGCTCCGTTGCCAGCTTCTCAAAAGACCAGAAATGGGTCAACAGCGAGCCCAAGCACTGTACGTTGCCACTGCCCTCCTTGCTCCAGCTCCCTTAAGCCCAAGCTCACCTTGCCTCCTCGCTCGCAGTTCGCTTCCATCCTCGCGGCGCCGGAGCCCAGGTCATACCTTTGCTAAGCAAGCCGACTGCCGGTCCTTCCGATGGCGTCCACAATGACGACGCCCATCGCCGGTCTGCTCAGACCGACACTACCCAACTACCGAGGTCGGCTTCCTTCCTGAGCGGCCGACTGGCCCCCGAGCCGCTGCCGCCGGACCACATCCACTCGGCCTACGGCCCCAGTCCTCCGCCTCCGCACGCGATGCCCTCCATCGCCTATCTCACGTCCTCGCCGCACCGACACGACCGAAGCAACGCCGATTCTGGGCCCGTCGCCTCTCCGCAACCCCCTCCGCACGCGTCATCGCCCGATCTGCCGGCCTCGAGCACCATTGTGACGCTGCCCGATGCTGCCGGCGACCCCGGCTTCCCCCTGAAGGATGTCCAGGAGGCGTGTCTGCTGCGCTACTTTATCGAGGAAATGTCACACTGGGTATTGCTCATCACCCGCTCACCACCCTCTTGCACTGCTGCCGGTCCGTCTCCCGTATCCCGTGGCTGACGTGCAAGCCCTCAGTTTGACCTATGCGATCACGACCGCCACTTTCAGCTCGTCGTTCCCTTCCGAGCCCGCAAGCATCCCCATCTTCTGCATGCCATCTTCGCCGTCGCCGCCCGTCATCTCAGCCGCCTGCCGCAGTATAAGACGGCCCAAGGCATCCTCTACCATGGCCAGCTGCTGCCCAACCTTACTGAGCAGGCCGCCGTCGAGTACATGCTCAAGTGCATACCTGCCCTCCGCCAGTTCCATGACATGCAGGACGAGGACTACCGCGACAGCATCATCACCACCGCCGTAATTCTTCGTCAGCTCGAGGAGATCGATCAAGAGGACGACGCCTTCACACAGGCCGGCGCCAGCCAGCATCCGCTCGCCAAGAAAAAGGTCAACTTCCTCGCCATCATCGACGCCGTCTTGCGCAGCCTGCCCTCCCAGACCGTTTTCGGCCAGCGCAGCTTGATGCAGGCAGCCTACTGGATGGCCCTGCGCCAGGAGATCTTCAACTCCTTCACCCGCCGAGAGGCCCCGCAGCTGATCCTGCCCCCCGAGTTCTGGCACAGCGCGTCCAAGGCCAACAAGGTCGTCATGCACCTCGTCCAGACCGCAAAGTGGCACTGGGGCGACAGCTGCCAGCAGGAGTGGAGTGAGTTGCCTGTCCCGCCACGAGCACGTCGCGGAGCTCCCAAGGCTGACACTCGATGACCCGCCCCGTTAGCGCGACTGGTGAAGCAGCAAGAGCATCTCGAACGTCAAGTCCTCGCCACCTTTCGGCCTACGTACCAGAGGGCGGCCGACAAGTCCAAGGGCGAAATCTTCCCCATAATATGGTACGGGTCCAACATCGAGGTCACCAGCGTTCAGCTGGGCCTGATCGCCAAGGCGGTCTTGGTAGCCGAGAACCCATTGTTGAAGTACTGTCGCGCCCCGTCGCCCCATCACCGACCCACGTGGTCGAGACACCAGTCGCCGCCCAGAATCACTCCCGCTGACTCGCCGCAGTAGAGCGCAGCCGACTTCGCGGGCCAGCTTGAGAAAGGTCGAGAATGAGGTACGGGTCCTCCTGCTGGACCTGTGCGGCATCGCCCTCTGCAACCCGGCGTCGCCGCCCGCGCTGGTCCAGGCCGCCCTCGGCATTGGCATGTATGGCGACTTTTTCACGGACCAGTACGAGCGACAGGCCATCCGCACCGTGGTGGAACGATATCGCGATGCCCATGCCTGGCCGGTGCAGCGGCTGCTCGAAATGTTCCAGTAAAAAGCGAGGGAGCAGTCTGACGTCACGAACCCTCGGTTCCCCACGAGCATCGCAGGGGCAATACTCCCGAGTCAACGTGCCGTGATACGGGCGTCTTCCGTGTCGGAGAGGACGGGTCGACTCCCTGTCCACCGAGTCAGAGACTTGCGCCGAGAATACCGTCGCTCCGAGAACCGAGATGAGCGAGTGCGCTCGCAAGAGCCCAAAACAATATCTTTAGGACGGAGTAGCGCGAAAGCGGAACGTCTTGCCCCCACACCGTGCTCGCTGGAAGTCTCCGGCCCAAAACGATATGCTTGGGACGGAGCAGCGCAAAAGCGGAACGTCTACCCCCACGCCGTGCCTACTGGAAGTCCGCGGAGCTTCTAAGCCAGGGAAGGCAAGGGCGAGTCTTATGAAGGCTTAGAGCGGAAGACAGCGGAGCGAGGGGCCAGGGAGATGATCCGAGCGCAGGAGGGTAGATGGCTTCTGCCCGCCGACGGACACATACGCGGCGTCATCTATGGCGCAGCCCCTGCGAAAGGCCCTGGGGGCCCGATGAGAGGGAAGGCAACCTCGACGAAGAGGGGCCGCATGCTCACAGACGTGCCGCTTGTTTCCTGGCAGGCCTGTGTGAGACGCCCCACACGTCGGCTTGCGATGTGCGGTTGAGCGGCAGAACGGACGGGGCAAAGCCCTGATGTGCATCCTGTCGGCCTGCGACAAACCCCTCCTCGTCTCGCCACGTGCCTCCCTGTCCTCCGTGCATGCTGCCGCGGGAGGCTGGCTGCTTGGATCCTGGGCGCGCAGGGCTCGCAGTTACGTTACGTGGGCCATGAAACGTGTCGTAGCTAGGTAGATGCTGGCGGGATCAGCGCGACAAGCGAAAATAATGACAAAGTTCTCTAGGGTCGCTGTCGCCGTTTCTCTACGTGCCATCCATACCGCTTGGTACATGTACAGTTCCCTCATCGGAGAGGGAGTCATTATGCGGGTAATGATGGAAGAAGGGGAGCGGCGACTCAGCTGCGCCTCTAAGCCTCGTACTGCCGTCAACATCCGCGTCAAGATATAGCCCGGCACACACCGTTGCGCGTACCGCGACGAGCGACTCTCACGATTGAAGAAGGCAAAATCTCCCGCACATGTACCCTACGGCGCTACAGGTGTAGACCGTATAAGTGAACAGACGTCTATCCTTCACCCATGAGCTTATACTCTGGGCTTCTATCATCTGTCTTCCTCTCTCCCCTAAGCCTCCTGATCGTAACCTACTGATGTCTATTCCGCATACTTAACTGTCCGCTAGAGGATTCTAGCCACGTCAAGATTCGGGAAAAAGGAGAATAGTAATGAGAGGACGAGTAATATGTAAGATAGAGAACCAAGGACGCTTGACCCCGTGCCCCTTGCCACGATCTCGCCCGCACAACGGCAGTACGTAATGTAGCGGAAGGATCCATATAACCATCTGGTCAACGGCCAAACTGGAACAGTCAATGTCCTTTACAGCAAGAAATCATTTACGTCTCATGCGCCTCTTCATGTCGTTACAGCGGCAGCTCATATCACTCGCCTCCACTATCGATGCATTGGGAACAGACCATCCGACGCATTGCCTTTACATATCGACCAAGACACGGAGCAAGTCGTCAAAGTTGTCGGGCGTTCCTAACCCGGTGATAGCATCCCACCCCTCCTTGGCCGGCCAGCCGCCCGGCTCGCTCCCGTCGGCGAGGATGCATGACTGACTCTGGCCGCCTGTAACGTCCTTGAGTACACTACGCACCTTATCCGAGTACAGCTTGTCGTTCAGCCAGCCCAGCACGTCCTTGCCCTTTCGTACCCGGGCGTCGTTAACAAGCGCAATCATAGCCGCAAACACGGGGGTACTAAGGCTGGTTCCGTTGGAAAACCCTTCTTTTCCGCCGATAATGTTGAAGTATTCGGTACCAACTACGGAGATGTCGGGTATGGCACGCATCGCGGGATCATAGAGGTTCTCTAGATAACCGTCTAGGGCCTTGACGTAGCCGTCCACGGCTTCATCTTGCCACGATTCCCGCTTGAAGATCTGGGAGAACCCCCCCGTGCTGAAGTCGGCCCCCTTGGCGTCGCGGGCGTTCGTCACGGCCCCGACCGAGGTGACCCACGGACAGGTGGCTGGAAACGTCGCAATGGCAACGTCTCGATCAGTCCCGTCGTTTGTACGGCAAGTTGCGTTGCGGGCGCCTCGAGCTCCGCCGTCGCCGGAGCCTCCGATGAAGGAAGTGCCGCGGGCGGTCAGCATTCCGATCATATCGCAGACCCGCTCCGCATACCGCCTGGGCACAGAGATCTCGTCGTCGCCGTATGATAGAGAGAGAACGTGCGGGATCTCGTCGTCGGGCTTATCCAGGAGGAACTCGAGGAGTTGGACGTAGGGTTCGTTTGCGTTGAATGGATCCGGCGGCTCTTGCTGCGGCGTCGGCCGGCCCCTGTCATCCAGCTTGGTACTTTGCCCTCCGATAGAGTAGAAGACGACCTGGGCAGGATACCCGATAGCCATAGTGTACTGGACATCTGCGTCGGCCTCCTGACCGGCCTCGGACTTAGCTTGGCTATTACTCCCGCCGTTGGCGAGTTCGACGGAAAAGTTGTATCCAGTCTTCGTGAGATTGGGCCGCGTTCGCCGCAGAAACTTCTGCGTGTCTTCAAAGTTGGCAAACTGTTCCAGGAAGCCGGGGACGCCTAGCCGGATAGACGACTTGCCGTCGGGAGGAGTGTAGGATATGTTGTACTTGCGCAAGATGCATTTGGGCACCACCTCCGCGGCACACGAGAAGCAAGATGGCTTGGAAGCGGCGCGCCGGCCCGACGTCCCCAGCCTAGACAAGGCTCGCAGCGGCCTTGGCGCCACGAAGTTGGCGACGGGATGGACGAAGTGGATCATCGGCGCAAGAGAGTCGGGGACCGAGTACTCCCTAGACCGCAGCACCGGGTGCCCGCCCCTGAAGGAGTAGCGGCGCAGCTGCATGTCCAACAGCTTCTCGGCCGCGCCGACGGTGGTGTCGACGTGGATCCAGCCATTCTTCTCAGCCGCCGCCGCCTCCGCGATGCCGCCGTCGCGCAGCCAGCGCCGCACGACCTCGACGTCCTCGGGCGCCGGCTGTCTCAGCGCCTTGATGTCGCTCGCGGGGACGCGGCCGGCGGCGACCCTCCGCCGGAGCTCGTGGACTTGCGGCTGCCGCAGGGCGACGGACAGGCGGAACGGCGCCGAGGGCTGCGGGGCGCCGTCATCGAGCTGCTCCCATCCATCAGGCAGGGCGTGGATGCGCTCGAGGCGGCGGCCGGCACATGGGCTCGGGTGGATGGAAGCCAAGGCGACCAGCGACAACAGCAGCCAGGTCAGGTCCATGGTGGGCTGCGGGCCGTGGATATTCAAGGGGAAGCCTGGAGCGTG
Source organism: Cordyceps sp. RAO-2017 (assembly GCA_002591385.1). NCBI lineage: Eukaryota > Fungi > Ascomycota > Sordariomycetes > Hypocreales > Cordycipitaceae > Cordyceps > Cordyceps sp. RAO-2017. Next base: position 8,137 of record NJEV01000300.1, on the reverse strand, counting down.
ACGGGGAAGAGGGCCTTGACGTGACGTGACGCCAGGTTGGGATAGGTCAAGGAGAAGTCGGCGGCGACGCAGGCGTAATTCGAGTCTTCCTCCTCTTAGGTGTATTCTATTCCTCGCCGTGAATATCTGTATTTGCTCCGTCGCCAATGTCCCCTTGCCTCTGTAGTCCAGTATACGCAGGCAAGCATGTTAATTGAATATCAAACAACGCACCCAGGCACTAATTTCTTCCATCGTGAGAAATTACGGCAGAACTCTTCGTAGGGCGAGAAGAGACCTTTCCGATCGGGTCGGCTGTGTGTCATCTTGCGTGGATCCGGCCGCGTCGGGGGGGCGTGATCGCCACGGCGCAGAGCCTCTGTCGCCCAGCCAGCCAACATGAAGGGTTTCACCCCGGCCCCGCTGGCAGGGCCCTTCGACTCGGGACGAGGTCCAGCCGAGAGCCTTGTTACATCGGATCAAGCAAAATGCCGTCGGAAATCATCGACAACTCCCCTGTTTCCACCATTCTGTACGCGCCCGAGGACCCTGAATACCAGCATTGCAGACTGAAGCGGGGATCGAAACGCGCCGTGGAGCAATATCAGGACTGGGGACAGTCATAGTCTCCGGAGGGGTTCGGGGTATATAGATCATTCCCAATTGAATAACGAGCCTCCGTTCGTATTCTATTCTGTCGTGCTCACTGTAGTCCTTGATTATGTACATCACGAGCACCTGGGCTGGATGTATAAGACAATCAGTTTTTGAAGTGAAAGTGAATCAATGGTAGCAGAGAAGATAATCCATCTAATCTAGTCTTACTTGCCCTCTGACGAAACGCATCAAGCGGCCATGCGAGAAAGAGGAAGAAGCTGCAAGCGGAGGACTGAAAATCATGCATTCAACTAACTACACGATAATATCTGGCTCTACCCTAAAGATGTACTTGCCGTTTATGAGAGACTACTACTTCAGGAAGAGATAAAGATACATATGTATACGTGTGCCCCTCTACCGTCAGCAGCCGGGAAACCAGATTTTGGGGATTCCGCGATGTGGATTAGCATTCATATCAAAACAGTGGCAAAGTGATAGCCATGTCGGACATCCCGCGCTTTGAGATTACGCCTCCATACGCACAAAAGCTGACAGTGAAGGACGATGTTGGTGACCCCCGGGTCATAGTTACAAAATATTAATTCGTTGACTATCTCTTTCTCGAGAGTTCGGCACTGAAGCCTACGGCTGGCGTACCTCTCATCTATGTTCGGGCATTCAGTCGGTAAAAGCGACCCCACATTCTGCGCGGCAATGAGGTGATTCCCACAATCCTTCCAGACTTTTTACCTCTTACGCAAATGGAATAACAGCTTGAGATTCGCGAAGTTTTCGATGCCTGCAATTGTAGTTGCACCTGAGAGAATACATGTATGTCTTGAAATCCCTAAGGATACTTTACCGGCCGTAAAGTGGTCGGCCCCACGAGCGTTCACGCTGCCGCTACAACACCGATATTGACGCCTCGAAGCAGTCGTGCAGTATGAGGACTACTTCAACGGACGAAAGGTTCTAGCAGCCCCGCCCGGAGCCCTCGGTAATCCGGGGTTTGCTCTCCGTGGGATATTTGAAAAGGATCAGACGACATAGAATTGGAAATGATATGCCGCAGAAGTATACGGTCTGGGACAATGTAGACTACCTTAATCGACGAGCGGCCTTGACGTCACCGTCGGGGATGGTACAAGAGGTGTACATCAGGCAATTTCACGATGAAGTCAAGTTCCATGACTCGATGCAATTACGTGGTGAACCAAAGCCTGTTGTCGATTCTTCGTTGCCATTGAAAGTGGGATAGAAAACTGGAACCGTTTTCACGGTTATTGAATTTTAAGCCTTTATCTGTTTTCAATGCCCTGTCGTCAGACATTGGAGTTGCCGGAGCCAACGGAAACGCCCACCGCGATTTCAACCTATCGGATGAAATCGGTGACGACCTCCCTTGAAGCTGCCTGCCGACAAACGGTTGTGTAACGTGGGGCTGCAGGGCCTCTTGAGGGAAGTGAAAAATCTGCCCCTGAAGTTATGCTGGGGAACTCGAATCAACAACACACACTTATATGAACTCGTCATCGTGAAATGTGCTGCCTTGCCGTCGTGGTTAAGAACATTGAACATTCAACATACATGTAGACCGTCACCGTGCTTCTTCGGTCTAAGACGTGATGACTTACAAGTCTCTCTCGTGCCGAACCAACTCCGAATCCTGCATGTCGGGAGTTTCGCTTGCTTGGCGACTTGGCACTCTTATCAACATGTATCGGACTTCCAACCGTGACTTGTACATGCATACTGTACAGTGGGTTGGCCAACCTATCAGTCCTGCAAGCACCGGTCGCGAGGGTCCGGAAATAAGACCTTAATGTGGCTCCGGGATTAAGTTGAATGCCTGAGTATGCCGCGAGACGCACGTGGTTCAATGTTTGAAATGGCCCCATCGGCGCATGTACATACCTGTATCGCCGCTTCGACCGCCCAATCCTGACTGTCAGGCCATCCGGAAAAGGTATACGTGCCTGTCCTTGACCTTGCCTATGGGATAAGTGCTCTTTACTGTATGTTCGTGTGTGTGATTTCCGTGAGTTCGCGGTATACAGGTATGTATGTATTGACTCAGGAGTCACAGCACGTGAGAAAGTTGTGCTCCGCTCCTTCGGACCCCCAAGCTTTCCAGTTGCATGAGAGAGATCTGTCAACTTCTTGCCGCGCTCTCAATATGCAATAGGAACGAGCCCAATATCGGCTGCGGTGGGCTTGACGGAAAAACTGACAGAGTTTGGACGGCCTTGGCAGCGGGATGAAACTGGGCAGCTGAAGCTCAGCCTGTCGTTGAGATAACCTTTAGGGCATGCAGATGAATGTCATCGCCAGTCTCGGCCTGTTGACGTTTTGTCTGCCAGGGCGGCGGCGCGGACTACTGACAGTTCCAGCTTCCGATCAAATATCTGACGTTGGACTTTCTCCAAGCAACAACGACAAGCTCTCCGTCTCTGTCATGCATTTTGACATGTCTGCCTCTTTAGTGGCCCATATTCTACACAGAAAGGGAGCTGGTGCTGATGACCTGTGGTGTATGGGTATCACTTAGCACTATCACATCAATACGTGTGTGAATGTTACACACCCACAGGTGGCAGATGAGATAGAGGATAACCAGGCAGCCACGAGTGCGCACATTTTTGCTGTATTGGCCAGGCTGTTTTCCGACAACATGGACCTGCGAGATTAATCAAAGCGTACATTTTCTTAGACGGAATCCTTTGCTTTCCGGGCACCAGGGCCGTCAACGCCGCGATTGATATCGAGGGCCCGGGATCTAGATCCATACATCCATCATGGCATGAAGGAAGCACGCCTGTTACGATGCTCCACTTGCGGCTCTTCCCGACTCCCACCCGCACCACGTGCTTTCACCGTGAACCTGAAGGCGCTTCAAGATGGTTAAGAAGCATATGCAAAGGCTGTGCTCCACATATCTATATTAGGTCTAGGTCTCTCCTGCGGGGAGTTGAGAGATATAGCATTTACCGGCATGCCCTGAAGGCTGGATTCATACCTACATGTATGCTTCTATCCACTCGGGAATGACATGGGGATTGAAAAGGACTGGAAACCTGGGGGACTTGGAAAGAAACTTACAGTGCCAACCAATGCCGACTCATATGTACCTGTAGAACTCGGTCCCTCCCAATCGAAAAGAATCGGAACGATATCAAGTTTGCATAGTAGCAGCCCACCAAAAGCCTTATAGCTGATGACCCTATAAGGTTTCTCACGTTGTATATTCGATCCCTGTGTACTCCGGAATACATGTAGATGGTATCTGCTTCCTAGCATTGCATCATCATCTGACCGCCTTCTCGCAGCATTTGGTGACGAACGAAGCCGTGAACGTTGAATGATGCCAAGTTGTCACGAAACACGGCTTGGCTCTCTGGGGCCAGGTGGTCGTGACAAACATGTACGCAGCTACGTCTTCTAGATACATAGATTGATGTGTTAGCGGTCGATGGGATGAAACTTCCTCGAGCCCATTCTCCAAAGAAGCGAGACCAGACCGAAGCGGAGAACCGGGGTTTGATTCCTTTGGCACCTTTTCAAGGGGCGGCTGGTCATCATGGTCTCGTCGGCTTTCAAAGCCCGAGATGAGGGCCCCATGGCCAACATGGCCACGCCGCTGCTCTGTCGTACAGCGATATCGTCCATATCGGCAAGTATAAGTTGCGGCGTTGTCCTAGCCTTTGGGAGCTCATCACCCTCCTCTCTCTGCACATCAAACCTTCTCCTTCTTTCAGCAGCTGGTCTCCAAGCTATCCAACTCGCCACAATGGTTGCTCTTCGTTTCATCACCGGTGCCATTCTCGTGGGTGTCCTCAACGGACATGCCTACGCCTCGGCCATCGCCCCCCGCGACAATCAACCAGCCAAGGCCACGTTCGACCCTGCCCTGCTTGACAAGTACGCCAAGCTGCTGACGGACTTGAACGCCGGCCTTGACAATACTACCAAGTGCTACAACGACTATGTGACGACGGTCCAGAAGAACACCCTCCCGCCCCAAAAGGTTGTGGACAGCATCGACAACTGCAACAATATGGACGACTACACGTCGAAGCTGCTCCAGCAGGCGCGCGATACGGCGGAGAATGGAAAGTTCCCCGTGGAGACGCTCGGGGAGAAGAAGCTGGCCAACGTCTTGGTGGAAGGCCAGTATTACTCGCGACCACTGGTGGCGAAGATCAAGCAGCAGCGCCAGGCCTCCGTCGTGGCCTGGGAGGCGTACAGGGTCAAGGAGGCGGCGAGAGAGACCGTTGCGGCGGAGCTGGCGAAGCCCACGAAGCAGCAGAAAGTCGACGTGTCCAAGGCCGTCATCACGCGTTCCAAGGCGCCGGGCGAGGGCGGCGGCGTCATCTGGACCGTCGCCGGCGTCTCCATCAGCGGCTTTGCCATCGCCGGCGTCGTCACGTACGCGCCCTTCAACGAGGCGGCAGTGATCGTGGCCGATGCGATAGAGGAGGTCGAGGAAGCCGCCCACATTGCCTCCACTCAGGTGGACAAGGCGCTCGCCAAAAATGTCAACGATGTGACCGTCGGCGAGGTGGCGGAGACGAACCGTCTCTTCGACTTCGCCCAGGAAAGTCTCGAGGATGTCGACCCACACATGGAAACGCTCCAGAACCATATCCAGAACGTACCGGAGGCCGAGCGGCCCGATGCGACCGCCATTTTCCATCATAACAACCAGCAACTCAACCAGCTCGACCAAATACTCGAAACGACCAGCCACCGCCTCGAGCAGCTGAACGCAGCTGTGCGACAGCGCCTACAAAACATCCTTTAGATGGATCATCGAGCCCGCTGTAAAGCCCGAGGGCTGAAGCCCGTACCTCGACAGCCTGGAGGCCGGGCAGCGGAGAGCTATGGGATGCAAGTTATTCTCGAGGGAGTTGATGGAAAGGGTCCCGATGTTCACTGGCAGAATGGAGTGCCTGCCCCGCCGTCGATCCTACGCGCAGCAACTAACAGGATCGAAACGGCAAAGCCCAGAAATCCGGGTGATTGAGACACTGACATGAATGCACGTGGCATCACAAAGGCCCGAGGGTCGGCTCACGACGTGGTCGAGCTGCGGGGAGACACGATGGTGACACTGCATGTAGCGACGTCCTCCTCCGGCCGGTGTTCGTTTCTGCCTCATGGATAGCTATGCATGTACTTATCAGTCTAGCGATTGTTCGCTGAGGAGCATGTCAGAAATTAAACGCCCGGGAAAATGCCAAAGCTGGCCTAGGCGCATTGATCCTTTGAGTGAACATGGGTGGACCGCAAGGCACGAGAGGAGAACAGCAATCTACGACGGCAAGGCCACGGGTTCAGGGATACTAGCATTTGCCCTGCTGAACTCCACCAGGCTATATGTGGGAGGCTTATCTTCATGTCGTTACTGTGAAGACAGCGTAGTGTCGGTTTCCACCATCCCGATCTGGCAAGTGGCCGTGAAATGAGATTAGATCTTGTGATGTGGCCCCCCGGTGCGTATGCTACGCACTCCCATAAGCACTCTGCCTGCCTCCGAGCCCGAGCGTCGCCACGGGGTGTTTGGCAAGCAAATGCGGTCGCGAGGTTGAGCTATGAATAGCCCGCGCCATCGATTGGTCGAGATGACTTTGATTCTAAGCTCTTGGAGTTGACGCCTGGCGTCGAGGCTGGGTACATATGTTGGGCCACTTATGTATAGACGGAGATTGTTAGCCATGTCGCAAAAGAGCTCCGAGCAGCCGACTAAAGTACCCACGTATGTATGTATGTATGTTTCTCCAGCTCACCAGCTTGTTATCTCTTTGCTCCTTCCAATCAGTCAGGTAATCCAGGGTTGGAAGAAACGATGAGGCTATCGATGTTTCGACCCATCGTTTCAATGCCCACCAATCCGAACCAGCTACGCGCCATCTTATCATCCCGGGGTCTCACCAGGCTCAATAGGCGGCCTGGTACATGCATGATCGCAGTAGCCCCGACGTATCCTGCATTTCCCGATCAAGAACCCGACACAGCCAAGGCGTGGCACCGCTGCCCAACAGCATTGATGTTGGGCCCGGCAAGGGGTCCATGGCTTCAGGGTGCGTTGCTCGCCTGTTCTCCTGGCGGCCGCGTTCGGAAGCTGTCTGCTTCCAAGCAGCCGCCGGCCCCGTTGCGAGTTTCCAAGTCGACGGGGTGATGCCGGGGCGGTTGCCAGCCATGACGTATCTTCACACCCATTGCCGCTCCCCCCCGAATCCCTGCCTGCAGCGTCAGCGCGAAGCCGATTGCCGCACCGGACCCCCTTACTATCTGCTCATCGCCTCCACAGAACAAGCAGGAGGCACGATGGGGAGGCGTCAGCTTCCCTTTTCCTTTTCCCTCCCCCTCCTGTGATCATGTCCGAGCCCCTGAGCTAAGGAGACATGGCTACGGTCTGCTATTGCTGCGTGCGTTCTCAGCTGACGGGCCCTTACAGGAGGCCACCGCCTTGGACACCTACTGGATCCGGCAAGGCGGCGTGGGCGATCCTCGTCCCCGTCCGACGCTTCGGCCACGAGGTGGTGCCTTCAAAATCATGGCATCCTCCGCCTCCCTCACGGCCGGGGAGAATGAGTCCATATTCGTTCGCTCGACCAGGGCGAGAGGACCATCCGTACTGCCGCAGAAGGCGAACCCCGTCCGTCAAGTTTCGTCGATACAGACGCGAAGTCGCAAACCCCCTATCCTCGTCTTCTGCCCACATCCGCCCTCGTCACGATGCATCCGCTCAGCCCCATGGCGCCTCTGCTCGCCCCCCACGTCCTCTCCTCGCGGTCGTGCCCCAGCGACAGCCCGCTCTCGTGCCACAACTCGACGCCCGTGGCCGACACCTGCTGCTTCATCCCGCCCGGGCAGCTGCTGCAGACTCAGTTCTGGGACACTGACCCGCCCACTGGGCCTTCTGGTGCGTACTGAAGACGGCCTGCTTTGTCTTTTTGTCTTTTCTTCTATCTATGTGGTTTGTCCCTCGACCCATCGTCCGCTTCTCCCTCGGAGAGTTCCGTCCCGGCCCCCTTTTCCATCCCCCTTATCCTCACCTCACCTCTCGTTTCTTCTGCCACCACGCCTCCGCCTACCAGTCTCTCAACGCAGACAACGGGAGGCCCAGGCAAGCTGACGTCAAGGGAAACCCTCGGCCGCACATGCAGACTCGTGGACGATCCACGGCCTCTGGCCCGACAACTGCGACGGCAGCTACCCGGCCCAGTGCGACTCGAGCCGGGCGTACGACAACATCAGCGACGTGCTGACGGCGTCGTCGGCGTCCGAGGCGGCCGCGACGCTGGCGTACATGCGGCAGTACTGGAAGGACTACAAGGGCGACGACGAACACCTGTGGCAGCACGAGTGGGCCAAGCACGGCACCTGCATCAGCACCCTCGACCCGGGCTGCTACGGCGCCGACTACCGCGTCGCCGACGAGGCCGTCGCCTACTTCGCCCGCGCCGTCGGCCTGTTCAAGGCGCTGCCGACGCACGCCTGGCTCGCCGCCGCCGGCATCACCCCGTCCGCCGAGCGCCGCTACGCCCGCGACCGC
>NJEV01000030.1:1163-60619 GCA_002591385.1 Cordyceps sp. RAO-2017 | reverse complement strand
GGTGTTCTGAAACCCACGACTCGAAGGGCGAGTGGTCGCAAGATAAGGGCGTGTCTTGATGCCGGCTTCGACTACTCACGCCTACATGCAGAGAACCCCCCCCCCCTTCCCCCGAGACCCCCCCCCTCTCCGTCTTTGCTTTGGGCGAGGCCGGCGCTGTGCGTCTACCCTCCTATTTTTGGGAGCCCCCCCCCACCTCGCTCGGGAATTCATCTGATGGCCGTGGCCAACGGGTTGTCGTGAAACGGTCAGCCGCCTCCGAAATTTCTGTTTTTCTTCTTGCCCTGCCTCTGCCGTATTTTTCTTTCAAATTGCTTATTTCTTCATCCTGCTCTCCGGACCGGTCACTGAGGCTGGCCTCTGGTTTGACGGGGGTGGCTGGCCGGACCTGGAGAAAGACGGTACGAAGCTGGAGGTATAAACGGACTCGGGACCGAGCAGGTCAAGCATCCTTCAATCAGCCCCAAGGCATCCTGTGCGCACGCTAACGCACGGCCTTGGATGTGGTGCCACGCTGTCGAACGAAACAGGATGCGGGAGGGATCCTCTCTTGTGTAGATCCTACCCGTTCGTGCCGTGCCGTAGTGTGCTATCCTGGTTCGGGGTGGCAGCGTCTTGGACACACATACGCGGATGTTCCAGTGCTACTTTAAGTACATACAATCGGGGGAGAGAAGAGAGACAGACAGCTTGCCCGTACTCGGCCGGCTGCGCGAGGTCGCATTGCCTCACGTCCTACACCCTCCCCTCCCATCATGTTGTTCGAATCAGAAAAGGTGGGAAGCCGTGGTGACCGCGAAGTGCCCGTGATGGCTATTGGGGCTTTTGCTGCATCTGTGTGCTGGGAAAGGACGGGGTCTAAGCTGTGCCACCATCTGGCTGACGGCTGAATCCGGGCTCTACAGGCTTTGGACGGACATGCAGGGCAGTCCTCCTGTCAACCTGAGCGTGCGTCGCAGCCTGCATACTTTGTGGCTACCCCATATCACCAGCTACCTCTCGTGACACATATCGGGTTGGGCAATAAGGTGGCAAGACCGGGGAGGACGCATCCTTAAAGCTCCTCTTTTTTTTCATCCAATGCAACCAGGGCTGTCGTCTTGTTCTCGAAAAGGAAGAGCGAATGTCTGAGCGAGGCCGTCCTTGGAGTAATGACATGCTGTTTCCTATAGCGGCTCTGGGTAGAATGGAATGGAAAATAACTACATAGCATTGTACGGACGAGACGAGCTGATGCTGCATTCTAATGACATACTGCATCCCAACCACTTCTCATCAGGTCCACGCCTCACCCCCGCTGTAAGCCGTTCTATGCTGTCGACCTACATGTAGCCCGTAGCCTCGTTGATTTGTCAACTCAACGGGCTGATACGAAGCCTCCATGATTACGTTGAGGGCTTCACATGATTACTGTGTACAATGACTGAAATGTCAACTGGCATCTGCGTTCTTGCTTGCCTGGGCCGCCCGGCAAATGGAGACGTCAACTTATGTAGGCCATCGGGCAACTGCTCTCAGATCAGTCTCAACCCTGAAATCGAACTCGGGGTACGCGGGCCAGCGAGCGTGGGGAGACGGACAGATAGAATTCAAAAACCCAGGTCCTGGGTCTCGGCTGATTCCTTCCATTGCCCACCCCTGGGAATATGAAGTGGAAGGAGACGCCGTAACCGCGAACGAGAGAACACACAGCTAAGAGACTGGTAATGAAGAATGGAGCCGGTCAGAAGGGAGGTGCGGAAGCTACTGTCACGTCTACAATTCTAGGTGAAGAAATCGGCACCCGACGCTCCGCAATTCCAGGACAACGTCATTGACGTGATATATACATGTAGGTGTTGGAAAAATGCAAGGAGGGCATTCCCCGCATGCATCTGCTCCCCAGAGGAAACAATTGCCATGGGTCTGCTGTACTTGAAAGTACAAGTCCCGCGCCGGTGAAAGACCCCGGCAGGATGCAAAGTAGGCACAGGTACATACATCTGTGGCAAACGAGCACGGGATCCGGGGCGGGCTGACAAGCTAGTGTCCAGGGTTGATCCGCGGACCGTCTCTTGGTGCTGGAAGTGCGTGCCAAGAAACCAGCAACTCTGGCTGCCGGGGACAAGGAGACGGGGGAGGGAACCTCGATTTCATATGGCGAAGCTGACAGGAGTGCGGGAGCCCAAGCCAAGTTACGGCGGAGAGGAGAAGCCGGAAAGTTTTCAATCTGAGTGCATTGACACAAGTGACCTACCTGCATGCGCCCGACTCAAGGCGACATGTACTGCAAGACAGGTCTGTGAGAACAGATGACAAGCTATTACTACCTACATACAAACGAAGTTCAAAGTACAACACGAGGAGAACCGGGGAGACCGACCAGCCATTGACGGAGAGACATGCATCAGCCGGTCATCCGTCGGCCCCGAACCTTGGCGACATGCCGAATGTCGCTCTAGAGAATGCGTAACGCAAGCCGTGCCGCTCTGGCGTCGTTTTTTTTTTCGCTCCTTCGTTCCCGTGCCGCGTCACGAAATAATTAATTTCGTTTCGCAAACCCAATGGCCGAGGCTGGTTGTCCACCGATATTAGTATACCTTGGCTATCTCAACGTCTCGCTCCGCCTATTACCCGCGGCGAAGGTAGTAGAAGTGACATTGGAAACTCGACGCTCAAAGCGACGGCTCAGCGACAAGATCGGCGAACGGCGTGCTAATGGACGAGTTGAAATGTTTGACTTACGATGCAGCGGCCGCCAATCTTGTCACCAGGTACAAATACATGTGGAACGCCGTAACAGATGGGCTGTTGATGCCGTCTGTACGGTGGGTAATGTCTGGTGCGTGCGGCAACATGGGAACCCAGTGAATTGGACAGTCAATAGGGGTGGCAAAAGGCACCTAACCACCATGACCGCAGCAGACCCCACGACGAGGCGACTGATCCTCCTCGCCTAGTCGCATTATGTTTGCCACGAACGTCGGAGAGGCGGCATCAGGCAATCCGCAAAAGACGCTGCTGGACGGTCCCATGCCGGAGTTCGGGTCGTTTCAAAGTGTCTGAGGTATACATGTAGTCTCAAACCATCAGCTGATCATATTTTCAAGATGTTATCTGTCAAAGTCTTAGGTATCGCGAAGGCCTATGGCTACTTGGGACTCTAATGTACGTATATATGTACGTGTATATGTATTTCTATAGTAATATGTGCAGAAGAACCACCACGGGGACTTAATCATTCCTTCCGCGACTCTTCGGAGTATTGATACAGGTCTTCTTTCCTTTCTACCGGAGCATCGACGGTCATATTGAACTCTTCCCGAGGATCGAATAAAAAGACGGCAGCAATGGCCGCTAGAGCAACAAAACAGGCCGCACCGATCCAAACGCGCCGAAAAGCCAGCACATAAGTGTCCAAGACGGCGTCCGTTGCGGCCTGAATCATGTCAGGTGACGAGCCCGGGATAGCCTGGAGAGCTGTCTGGTTGTGAGCAGTCAAGGCGCGGACCAAAGATGGAAGATACTCTGGGTTCAAGCCCTTAGGTAGGACCGCACTGGCCACGTTCTCGGGCAGCTTATTCATCTGAGAGGTGAAGAGGGAATTCCAGATGGCGATGCCAACCGTGCCACCGAGAGACCGTACACTTATGACCAGGCCGGAGGCAATGGCTATCAGTTCAGGGGCCGGCGATAGCTGGCAGACGGTGACGAGGGTCGTCAACGTGATGCCGAGTGCAAATCCCAGAAGCACAGGATACCCCCAGACGGCCGTGTTAGAGTGACGATCGGCAATGGCCATGCAAGAAAAGAAGACGACAAAGATGACGAAGGCCAGGACAGTTGCCCAGCGCACGCGGCGAGTAATATCGCAGTACAGTCCAGCGAGCGCGGCGCCGACCATGGAGCAGACAAGCATGATGCCGTAGCGCGTCCCAACAAGGACGGCATCAGTCTCGTATAGGACGCTGACTTCGAACGCGAAGTAGATGTTTGCGGCGAAGAACGCCATGCCCTCGGCAAAAACACAGAATAAGGCGATGGAGAAATTGCGGTCGCGAGTGAACAGGCCGTGGTGGAACATGCCGTCGCGCTTAACGAAGGTCTCGTAGCCGACGAGACAAAAAGCTAGGACTATGCCGGTGGCGAACGTGGCGGACACTTTCGGGTCCGTCCACGGGTAGGGGTTCTGGGAGAGAGACAGGCCGACGCAGAAGAGGACGAGGCCGGCGGCCAGGAGCAGGTAGCCGACCCAGTCGAGCATCTTGAGCTTGTCGGCGGTGCGGCCGCGATACAGCCTCTGGGCCGCCGTCTCAGGAGGGGTGTAGACGATGGCGCACAGGAGGGCGGCGCCGACGAACCAGGCCATGCCCATGAGATAGTAGCGGCGGAAGCCGTCCGAGGCCGGGTCGTTTGTCCGGTTAAGGGCTCCGCCGACCAGAAGGCCGCAGATGCTACCCAGGCCGTTGGAGGCCATATCGGCGGCCTGGCCCCAGGCGCGCCATCGCCGGGGTAGCACCTCAGACGTGACGGTGTGAAGGAGAGGTTGGACGCCGAAGGAGATGCCTATGATGCAGAAGCCGGCGATGGCCATGTTCATGGTCGCCGCCCGGGCCACCAGGACCGATCCGACGGCCCCGACAGCCGTCAGCGCAACAAGAAGCCACTTGCGGCCCCAGTAGTCGGCCGCCTGGGAGACAATGGGCCCGAGCACGACAGTGAAGATGGTGATGGGCGCCGAGAGCCAGACCACACGGGCCTCGTCGCCGAAGTGAGCGGCGATGGTTCGTCCTTGCTGCAACTCGCGGCTTAGCCTCACATTCCTTCTCGAATCTCCTCATGCGGGATAACGATGCCGTCAGCCGCGTGTATCGTGCTCGGAGAGCTAGTTATCCTCAAATCCTTGCCTTGAACACGGTGGCCGCAGCGAACCCACAAGAGACAAGAGCCAGGTGACGGATAGGAGACGTCAAGCGGTTGACTCACGGCTCCGGCGCCAACCAAGCTCACGAGCTGAGCAAAATAGATCAGACAGACAGCCCCGACAGCCAGAAATGTCTTGGCGTGCAATCGAGGCCGAGGCTCGTCTATGCTCTCATCTGACACGGCGATCAACCTCGACTCGCCCAGGTTAGAGCTGTCGATTGGCCCGGCCATTCTGGGCTTCGATGGCGCTGATTCCCGGTCGGCGGTCGTGGTCAGGAACATGCTGTCCCGCTGGGTGATCGTCTCGTTGGTCGGAGGGGCGCAGAGAACAGAGGGGAATGAAGAGGCCGAGAGAAAGGAGGTGGGGAGAGCAAGGACAATCCAAGGCTGGAAAGAGGGCTGTCAGCCAGTTGGCGAATAGCCAATTGCCAGCAGCGGTGTTCGTGTCCGCACCACGGCAAAGGACAGAAAAGAGGACGAAGAGACGATGCAAGGCAGATGGCCCACGTGGCGGTACGCAGATTGGCGAGTTATGGAACCAGACGCAGCGTCAGGGACAGCAGGTGGCCAAACGGAGTAGAAGCTATCAGCAGGAAGAGAGACCGTCTTTGGGCCCGGCGATGGCCTTACTTGGCCGAACCCTCCCGCCCTACCAATCAACCAAGACCCCCGGCCCGTCTCGGCGAGGGCAATCCTTCGGTCGAGCGAGGGTCGGTCCGGGGTGGGAGGAGGGTCCCATAATCCTTGCAACCATCCATATGCCGCGTGGGGAAGGGCAGGAGAAGAAAATGGGGTCCGTTCTGATTCTTGCGGCTGTCAGTCCTTCATTCTTCTGGTAACTTGAATCTTCAGCCGGAGCTGCATAGCCCTCGAATGACAACATCAAATTTTCACACGAGTCTATGGAAGACAGGAAATCACCTGTTCAATGTTTCGCAGCTCCATGCCTCCTCCCTTCAATGTTGCCCCCCCCTTAAACGAGTATGCTTGCAGCCTCGGACCAGCGCTGAGGCGGCCAGGGGATTTAAATGTACCTAAAACTACATGTAGGTATGCCATGGTAAAGAAAAGTAGCCTGTTGGTACACGTAGCCAGTTCAGTGTCATATCGAGCGTCGCGACCCGCCCTATCGCTCACGTGCAATCGGCTACAGTATTCATGGATAAATGGGGGGATGGGCGGTATGCCTGATGGCCGACTTCCCCCCTGCAAAGAAGAGGCGTAGTCTTCACGCCGTCTTTGATGTATCCATATATCCAATGTACTCTACTAAAAGATATGCTGCCATTCTACTTGACGCGTCGAGATCCAGCTACCTACATGTACTTTAGTACATGTACATTACATGTATGCTGTCCCCCACAAGCCGACGCCGACTTCATCCCACAATCCCGATCGGTCGATGCTGAATTTGCAGCCGGAAAATGTCTGTATATCTACAAACTTGAAGCTTGTAGTCGATGGCACCTTGCTCCGTGGACCCTGTGCTTCCATCTTGTGGGGGATTGGGCCCATGCAAACCGGACAGGGACGCCCGTCAGTCGTGCCACAGCGGATCTTCTGAGCGAAGACCGAACAGAAGCCCATGTCGACTGAGGGCACAAAGAAGAAGGGATCTGTCCTGGTGCGGAGTAAGAACCATGTGCTGTCCTCGCCGAGGCGGGGTGTGGTACAATGCATGGATGTGACTACGGGATGCTGTCACTCCCTCTACATCCGCATGTAGTACTAATGCAGTATTCGGACGTCGCGAGAGAATACACAAAAGCCACTGGGACTTCATTCTCACGCGAGCCTCAGCACCATCTAGCCCGCGGGCCGGATAGCAAGACAGAGCACACTCAGATGAGCCTACGTCGAGTAGGACACGCACCATCGTCCAAGGTCCACGCATGTCCACGTCAAGCACCAGCCCCGTCTGTCTCCCACAATGGCGATATCTCAACAAGTTGACGGGGTTTCCCGCCTGCAGCTACGTCTGGCGCTATATGTATTGCCTCGCTTCGCCCCCCGCAAACCCGGGCCGGACCCGGAATCGGGCGACCGGCGTACATGACCAGTAACTTAGTAAGGGGCGGCGATGAAAGCACCACAGTCTTTGAGGGTCACACGTGCGAGGTGGCTGTCCGTTAGGGGCAACTCTGGATCACCGCACTTTTGTCGCGACTCTAATCTACCTCATTCGCCGCCAGGGCCTGTTGCTAGCCGTCCAACGCCCGCCTCGTCGGACAGTTACCGTCTACCTGCGGCGGCCGACAGCTGCGGGTGGCCAACGCTGCTGTTCTGCTGTGTTTCCTCGTATAAATTGGCTGGTAGCCGTTTCCAGGGCTCCGAGTCCTCCTCACCGACTCCTTCTCCTTTCCCGCCGCTTGGTATCGAGGAAACCCAGTCTCCGGCATCCACGCACTTCCCTATATGTACGCGGGAGTAGGATAAGCAAGGAAGGTTTTCTATTCATTCGGCTTCGCATTGACGCTTTGGGAAAGCCATTATAGTTGAAAGAACTCCCGCCACCCTACTATCAACTTGCTTTTACCTTTCTGCCGACAAACCTCAGCTGCAACCTTCACGTTCCGTCCCTAAGCCTTGACTCGGACCTTCGGTCCTCCTGGTTTGGTCATGGTCACCGTTCTCATCGTTGGTGCCGGAATCGCAGGTCTTTCAGCCGCCATTTCCCTTCGTCGAGCCGGGCACCGCGTCCGTGTCTACGAGCGTTCTGCCTTGAACAACGAGATAGGCGCGGCCATCAACGTGCCGCCCAACGCCACCCGCTTCCTCACCGCATGGGGACTTGATCCTGTGCGCTGGCGCTTCGTCCGTTCCCGCCGCATCACCTTCATGGACCCCTTCACCCTCGACGTTACGGGCCTCCTTTCGGCCGACAAAAGCCCTCGGGATGTTGGCGGCGCCGAGCTCTACTATGCCCACCGGGTAGATCTCCACAATGCCCTCAAGTGGATGGCAACCCGTCAAGACGGCCCAGGCGTACCGGTGACGATTCACGTTCAGGCGAACGTGATAGGCTACGTACGCGAGCCCATGCCTTGATCAGTCGTGCATCACGGGACGCCAAAATTGGCATTGTTCTAACGCCCGCATGGGTATGATTAGAATCCACTGAAGCCGTCCATCGTCCTGCAAAGCGGCGAACAAGTTGAGGGCGATGTTGTTATCGGCGCAGACGGCATCCACTCCCTCGCGGCGGAGACGGTCCTCGGCCACAAGAACCAACCGGTGCCGCCGGTCCATTCCAACTGCTGCTATCGCTTCCTAATCCCCGCCGCCACCCTCGACGAGGACCCCGAAACTCGGTTCTGGAACGAGGGCCGAGACGGCTGGACAAGAATGTTCCCCGACAACGAGACGAAGCGAAGGATCGTCGTGTATCCATGTCGGGAGTAAGGACGAATGCTATACTGCCCCCCTTTATCTCCTCTTGCCACCCGGATACTATGGTTCGCTAACTGCAGGACCCAAATACCACGCGCACGAATCGATAGCAATACTATACACAACTTTGTCGGATTAATATTCGATGACGAAACGAGAGGTGATAAGAGAGAAAGTTAGTGGTCCCTGGTCCTCTCTGACAATATTTATGCTAGAAGTTACCAGACGTGCTCTGTGTCAAAGGCATAACCGTGCCTCCTATTCCGGGAGACGAACCTGTTCTAACTCACTCACAGATTGGAAGGACGGCGTCCAAATTTCCCACGTCCTAGGCAAATTCTCCGACTTCAACCCAAAACTCCTGAAGGTCATGAGGTATGCCATCAAGGGACTGATCATAGCCACCACACAACGACTGCGCTGCCAAACGTAGCTGACCGCTGATCGTGACGCAGTAAAGCAACTCACGCAAAAAAATGGCCTCTCTTGTATCGTCATCCCATCTCGACGTGGCACAAAGGCCGCATGGCTCTCGCCGGCGACTCGGCCCATCCAATGCTCCCTCGTATGTGAAATCCCAAATTTCTGTTTCTTGACGCAGCAGTTAGGCGGGAAGAAAACAAAAGATGCGAATCTCGCTGATGTGTGATTCTGGCTTTAGACCAAGGCCAAGGAGGTGCTCAGGGTCTGGAGGATGGCCTTGCTCTCGGCATCACGCTGTGTGGCGCTTCCAGCCCAGACGAGATAGAGAGAAGGCTAAGTATCTACTCGAGGCTACGCCACACCCGAGCAAGTGTTATCCAAATATTGAGCAACGTGGGCCAGGACCAGATCGAACTCGTCCGCGACGAGCTGCGTCAGTACATGAGGGAGGATGACATACCCAGTCAGTCTAGCTTCCAGATCAATGTTGAGTGCTCCAAAGCGGCGGGAAGCGAGCGATTGAGCGGTTCTAGAGAGCACTGGGAGCTGACCACGTAAGTTTTGACGATACAGCAACGATGGCAGATATCTACAAGCACAATTTTGGCTTCGACATCGTTAGAGCTACACTTGACGCCATGGAAGGCTACGACCCTGATTTCCGACTTCCCCCAGACTTTTTCGAAGGGGAGGTGACCGGCGTCCCATCCTAGATTACAGCATGCGTGAAACCACACCGTCAATGCCTCGGAGACGATACATGTATTGGGTATATGTGCGAGTCCATGGCTATGACTCTTGGACAGCAGCATTAACAGTGTCATCGAAATAGTTCCCCTGTGTCCGTGCTATTATCAGTATCACGTACTTGTCAATAGCCGTTACCTCAGCGATAGAACGAGCGATTCTATCGGCCCCTGAGGTCATCGACCTGGCTTCGGGTATATATGTACAGAGTAATACACTGTGCAAGGTACCCTCCTCTTGCGGAGTAGACCAGTGCTGAGCTTGAACCTTCACATATGTTCAAAGAAATACCTTGCGGCACCAGCTCTACCAAGGCGGTACATTTAGCTTTGCAGGCGTCAATACAATATATACAATACGACCTGGGCCCCCATGTTCCAAGTCGTACCCGGAGATGATAGCTGACAGCACAGCGTTTTCCGTTCCTAATCCATGGATTTGGATAGTTCGTAACTTTATTATGAGTATGTACAGTCCAGGTTCGGAGAACATTCGTCCCCAGATTCTTGGAGTACTGGAAAGTAGCAGTTGGACCCAACGACACGTAACGCCACCGCCTGAGACGGGTCTATTAACTGCATGCATGTTAGCTCGACGTATTTCTTAAGACTATTCGATGCGACAGGTTACGTTACATGTCGTGGAGCAAGATACACATACATATGTACGTACAACTTTGAACCGGTGATACCAAAGTAAGGTTTCACGGGCCGCCGTCCGCTGATCTTGGGGACAACAAACTACATAAGCATGCGTCGTCTACCGCGCATCCGGTATCCTTAGAAAGCACTTAAAAGTCATGTGTTTACGAATAATACTAAGCGTTAGTTTCTTTCACGTTACATAAAGGTAGCCTTCAACGCCTGGACATCAACACCTCTCCACCCTCACTTTTGAGGTCTCCTCACGGGTTGCACGTCAAGACATGGATACACATACTTGTAGAAAGGTCAGACGACGTGGTGTCAAGAAAAAGTTAAAAAAGGTGTATAGAACGGTTGTATCTCCAATCAATATTGAGTCCTCGGGATTCGCGTTGTCCGGTGTTGGTACGTAATACGTGAGCAGCCTGAGCGCATCCTGCTAAGTTTCACCTCTCCCCGACCGGATCAACGGTCGATGTAATTCTAGTGACAGGCAGGAGATGTGACGCCAGGTTCTCGATACCAGACAGCACATTAATTGCAGAAGAGGCCAGGCCTAATATGCGAGAGCGCACAGGACAGCCTGCCACTGTCTACGAAAGCACCCTGAGTATTACCATGCGAGCCTGCACTCCGGCCCCACGCCGATAGTCCTCGATCTCATCGCTCACCAAGCTCACCTTGCGTTCTCGCACCATCCTGGTCACTGCATCACTGTAGCCTCCACTTTCCCAGATCGTCGAGAGAACTGTTGCGATGACAAGCCCGCCCTGCTCGACGGCACGAGCGAAATCGAATAAGACCTCGGGCCCGACATGGCCTTGAGTCAGGGTCCCAATGCACATGACTACCTGGTAAGTATTGCTTGGACAGTCGAGGGGCTGAGACAGATCCGCCGTCTTTAAAGACTTATAGTTGCCGGTCTGTCGTGCGACTTCGAGCATGCCGGGGCTCAAGTCGACACCATCGATATGTTTCGCGCCTAGCTTGGCGAGGTGCGCGCCAACAAGGCCAGTGCCGCAGCCTGCGTCGAGGATCTTGATATCCGTCAAGTTTTGCGATTTCAGGCTGTCCACCAGACACTTGGTGGCGATTGCTGGAGCGACGTAATCTTGGGAGGCCGAAGCCATTTCTTCGTCAAAGGTGGCAGCCCATTCGTCGTAGAGTGACCTGGCTTCTGCCGTGCTTGCCAGGCCGTACGCACGTGCAATATTGGCCATTTCCTCACGTTATCGAGGGAAAATGGCAAGCCAAGGTCGCGTAACCGGTCCGAAATTTTCTTAGGCGGAAGCCTAGAGAGATAGACGGCGCGTGGAGTGGACTCTCGAGAGAGTACGAGCGGATGTTGAGGTTGAGGTAATTCTGCCGAACGGGCTTGCGTGGATACAACCTCGGAGGATAGTTCTGGGAGCCGCGGGATGAAAGGCCTGCTTCTTGAGTGTCTCCGCGCAGCCGATGATGTCACTTGACTGCTTGCTGGTCCGAAGGACGGGTCTGACCCCGGATTGAGAGGCCCCAGATCCAGTCACACCACCCACCCCTGAGCTGAACCCGTGCTTGGACCAAGTTTATGTGCTTATTAGACAGCAGCTTGCCTCTCCCATCCAAAGCAGGCGCCGACCTTCAGCCCGGAAAGAAAGAGAAGGTAGGTTAGCTATAGATTATCAGGTTATCAAGAGGGCAGTAAAGTCATAGGCAGAGAGTCATACGTCGTTATCCCAGGGCCATAATCAGCTTTCGTACGACGGTTACAGCGAGAAACGCGCCTAAAGGCGGGGGATGTTCCAATGCGTCGCTCGTCACCGTGATCGGGCAGTACGCCAAGCTTTGTATTTTGGAGATAGGGGAGATAAGGCCAGACTGATGACACCTTGCGGTGCTTCTATTCGATGTTATCAGCCAGCTGCTAGAGCCTGAAGCCTTTTATCATTGGTGGGTTGGACCGATGAGACGGGGCGGCCGTCTGCTTGTGGGATACCCGGATGTTTCTGTTGCCCATCGAACAAGTGTTACGATGTGGCCTTCGGAGTGCATTACCCATATTCAGACCGAACCTGGCATCGGCTGCGGAAACTTTCCTGGCTCTTATTGATATCTCTCTTTTCGGTCTCAAATACTGCGCATTTGTCGGAGTCTTTCGAGTCTTCGTGACCCACTTCATGCTGTCCGATGCTCCAGCTTAAAGCTGCACACCGTCAGACTTCTTGTTGCCCTATCTTTAACGTTGTCATCGTATGTGGGTTCATTGATATTAAGCTTGGGAACGAAACCCAGGATCATTCTACATCGTGCTGTAAATGGTGTGATCTGGACATTATTTGCAAGCTCTTAGGCCTGGGTCACTGACTCGTGTTGGTCACCGAAGGTTAACACCAATTTCGCAGCGAACATAACAATCAAGGCTTCGTACTCTACACACAATTGCGCGTTGGTCTTCGCGCAGGAGCCGAAAGCAAAAGTCGGGATGCGACGCGACATGTTGATCCTAGATAAATAGAAATTGCGCTGCACGCATTCGCCGGCGAAGGAAAGGGAACTACACTTTGATACAAATATATGTAAGATACAAATATATATATAAGCGTCTTTTCTCGCATTTTATCCGCTTTAATCTAGAGTACGTCAGACATCCTGGGAGGAAGCGAACTGATAGGTAGCAGCCGCTGCCTGACATTTAGATTATTTCTCCTGTTCCAGCCGTAGACGAATGTATGCGTCCAACTTGATAGTACTCATCTGCTGATTTTATGTGCCATTATTGATTCCGCATTGTGTCAGAAAAGTTAAGGCCCCTTAGTGTCATATATGCATACGTATATGTATGTTTGTGCTCTCTCCGGCGTTGCATGTATTGACACAGGTGAAGCCTGCATTGCACCAGCATTGGACTCCGTGACGCCCGGGCCATGATTATACGACAGGACCGGATGCGATGGTATCGATCTGTCTGATTCTCTGCCACCACTTGCGAGCCGAGATTTCCGCCCATATCTCCAATTCATATTCTATGAATGCTCCCACACGTTCACATCAGGCATGGAGCTAGTCTAATTTTACTTTTGTATGGCTGTACTTTCGCATGTAATAGATAACTTCCTTCCAGCTACTCTCTCCGCAAACATGAATAGAGCCATCAAGATGCTATTTCATCATGAATCACGTCAGGGGTGTAGTCTCCGAGGCCCTCATACGGACCGGGGCATGTGTTCTCTGCTCTCATCAGATTTCGAGCATCACAGCCTGCCTTTCTGGGCTCAAAGTGACTCTTTCTCGTGCACTCAGCACTCTTCATCATGTGCGTGCATTGCTGCACTCAGGCACATCTGTAGTTGGCGCCAGGCTCGGGAATGGTCGTTTCTTATGCCTTGCCAAGTCATACACATGTGGTGAGCGTGCAAGACAGACACGCACCAATCGTCTCTGCATCATGCATGGCCACCAAGGTCTTTAAATAGGCGTCGAAAATTTAAACCCTAGGTCAATAAAATTCTACGCTACTGCTCCGGTGTTTGCACGAGCAATTTGTTGGGCCCGGACTCCATACATGTACGGCGTGGCGTTACCGTGTTCTGTATCCTCCGGTAGTCATCATCGTCGATGCAACATAGAGGCTGAGCCATGCATGTAAGGGCACAACTTGTGTCCTCGACATGAGTCCAATAACCGAGCCTTTTTACGAGCTGCCATTAGATTTGGGCTGAGGTCAATGTGACTGAGTTTCAGCTACTTTAGTAAACAAAGCTTCGATTGTGTGCGCCCCGGTGCGCGACTACTTGTCAGGCGGAACCATGCAAGTTCTGGAGAACTGTGACGGTATAATACCCCACCGGTAAGCAACACGACCAATGGATCCCCCCTCTGTCTTCGGCCGGCTGCCTGCTGATACTTAGACATGCATGGGTAAGGCGGGCAGTCTGCGAAGGGCCCTGTCTGGACTCAACGGCGCGCTTCAATCATGGAATCTCTGCTCAAGCGGAACTCCAGATGTCGCTGCTGCCCCTTGCCAACGAGCTGCTTGTGGCCATCGCCCAGCGCCTCGACTCTGAAAAAGACATCAATGCTCTGGCCAGGACCAACCGCCGGCTGTATCAGCTGCTGATTGCCCACCTCTATCGTCACAACGCCCGCTGGTCCGGGAGCTCGGCGCTGTACTGGGCCGCGAGAGTTGGGCGCGGCGAAACGCTACAACGGGCAGTAACCGTTGGGGCCAAGCTTCACGAACATGGCCTCCTTTCGCTCGCGGCAGAATACGGGCAGGAGGGCATCGTTCATCTTCTGCTCGCAGTCGACGGGATCGATCTGAACGTCAAGCACGGGAGCCAATGGACCCCGCTGGCCGTTGCTTCGCGAAAGGGTCATCTTGGGGTGGCCAGGATGCTCGTCAAGGCTGGTGCCGATCTGCGGGTAGGCTATGATGGCTGGACGCCCCTCAACGTGGCCGCCAATTCGGGACATGTTGAGATAGTGAGGTTTCTCTGCGACAGCGGGTCCAGCGTCGGAGAGCCGAGCGACACTGGCTGGACACCATTGAAGTCGGCGGCTTGTAACGGACACAGAGAAGTGGTTGAGCTGCTCCTGGGTCGTGGCGCCAACGTTCACGCCGCCGCCGAACGCGACTGGACACCTCTTCACTCCGCCGCCAGCTTCGGCCATGCGGCAATCGTCGGCCTGCTCGTCGACCACGGAGCCAAGATGGGCGTCGCCACACTGGACGGGTGGACACCCCTGACACTGGCTGCGGACAAGGGAAGGGTAGAGGCAGTGAAGATGCTGATAAAGATGGGGGCCGATATATCTCAAGCCTGCGGCAACGGCTGGACGCCCTTGACGCTGGCTTCGGACAGCGGCCACGTGGACGTCGTCCAGTTACTGCTTTCGTCCGGAGCCAATGTCAAGTCGACCTGCAACAATGGCTGGACCTCGCTCAGCCTGGCTTCAGGGGCCTCCCATTTAGCAGTCGCTAAGCTTCTCTTGAACCACGGAGCCGATGTCGCTGCGACAAACGATGCCGGCTGGTCCGCCCTTCTCATAGCCTCGGACAGGGGCCATCACGATCTAGTGGCGCTACTGCTGGAGCGTGGCGCTGACGTCACGACTGCAAACCGCAACGGATGGACGGCTCTTCACGCAGCAGCAGAGAACGGAGATGACGATGTCGCCAAGTTGCTTCTTGCAGCTGGAGCGGATCCTATGGCCGGCAACAGAAGCGGCTGGAGCCCACTGCATGTAGCTGCCCACAACAACCACTTCCTCATCGTCGACCTCATACTCCGGATGCCCGGCCTGGATGTGAGCCACAAGGACAATAACGGCAGGACTGCAATGTTTCACGCCGCGATGAGGGGAAACGTTGACGTCGTGGAGCAGTTCCTCTCCCGGAGCATCGCCTTGGATGTGCCGGATGCATACGGGACGACCGCCCTGACTGCGGCGGTCAGGAACGGACACGACGCCGTCGTTCGACAGTTGCTTGGATACGACACCCCGAGATCTCCCATACATCCCGCTCTCGAAGACGGACTCGGGCGATCCATCGTGTGGTGGGCCGAGAGAAGCGGCAGCACCGACATGCCTGCCCTCGTTCGCGAATATGTCCAGGCTGCCCCGGGAAGTCCACTTGGAGGCGAGATTTTCGACTTCCAGCCGGGTCCAGTCTTCTTCGTGGAAGACTCGTGCTGGTGCGAGGTCTGCACAAGGTGTACCGTGCTGGGTACGACGTCTTTCGAATGCCCGATTTGCGACGGTGGCTGCTTTCTGATCTGCGCCGAGTGTCACGAGTCGGGGTTCCGGTGTCGCAGTGATGCCCACCAGCTGGTGCCTCACCAATGCAACAGGGTAGAGTAGCCAAGATTGGCTTGTCTTAGGGTCTTCAATGCCATCGACGGTATAGCGATATTCGAGGTCCGCCGACGGCCATTAAAAACTAAAAACCCCAAACCATCGAATATACATGTAAGAGGAGCTATAGCTCTCTTCTATCTGCCTTTTCAATCAACTACAATTAGTCTTGTATCTCTCGCCACATTGGAAACAGATTCTTGAGTGATTTCAGTCAATGATGCAAAAGGCTGCATCACGTCTGCTGGGAAGCAGACCTCCATATCTCATGGGTGTGAGGCTGAGCCGCGTAACGGGCCTATTCAGCTACAGGTTGCACAGTTAGCAAGAAGTGAATCACGTGAATTAGTGTTCAAAGGCGAAATACATTCATGCCACAGCTCAGCCTTTGTTGTCTCGATTGATATTGGCTGGATCATATACCAAAATCACCGACCGAGTTCAATGTCGGCGGCATGGGGAATGGAGATGTCGACGGAGGTGTATAAAGTAAGTGCCTGCAGACTGAGTCTGTCAGTGTCTAAGACAACAGATTTAGTACTTGTATCTTATCCAACGTGCCTGTGAATTCTCGTCGAGATATCCTGCAGATGTGGGCAAGGAGCACTTCGTGTTACTTTGTGTATCTGGATACTTGCGAAGAGTCACATTCACAACGCGGGTCGGGTTGGCTGCCAATATCATTAACATCTGCTGAATCATGAGATCGACGTCTCACCCGGCTCATCAAAACACATTGTTCGCACACGAGTGCTATTTGAGGCTTTGAAGTCTTCTAGTCTGACACGTGCATTCAAAGTTATGGTCGTGGGCAGTGCGCAGGCGTCTTGTTGGCGGCGTAATATTCTGGCTCAACTACACATACATATATCGACGTATTTAGACCACGGGCTAGAATCGACACGGCGCCCACAAAATGCTAATAACCGTGACACAAGTGTTCAGTTACTGGTCCAAGCGGACGTGCGTCATAACCCGAGCCAATCACGAAGGCACATGTGAGTACAAAACAGCCGTCATTACCCAAATGCAGATGAAAGGCGAAAGTATAATCTTGGACCTTCATCTAATCGTAGACAAATCCACGCCCGAAATGCTCGACTTATCCCTCGCTCGCTGCGCTAGGCAAACATGTGATTCGGCGGACACAATTAGAACGCCAAACTCTATACGGTGACAGCAGATCTAAACCCCCGCTATGCTAGAGAAGTCTTCAAATCTCACCATGACGTGGAAGTATAACGTTAAGTCCCTGAAAAGGGCTACTCCGGACACCCCCGGATGGGCCAAGAATGACTGAAATGGTCGTCACCCTCTGCCCTTGCTGCGGCTGCCGCACTTGATCTTTCTTATACGAACATTGAACGCTCAGGGGGTGGCGACATGTCGCGCGTCATCGCCGTAATCCAATCCTGAAGCCCCGAGGGGACCCTGGAGCTGAACCCTCTCGTTTCGGCTCCCCGGGACTACCGAAGTGGGAGCAGCCGGCGAATCTGGATGTTGGCAACATGCATGACGGCCACAGCTTGTTGGACCGGGAGTAGAAACGACTTGCTCGGTAGTACGACGTATACGTCCGAGGACAATTCCTCGTCTGGTCGAAACTTATCGTTGTACTGCTTCTTGCCGCTGAGGGGGATGGACTGCATCACTCGCCCGTATCCCGAGCGTGCTAAGCCGGCCCAGACGCGCTTCTGTCCTGACACACCTTCCAGGTCCCGGGAGGGCTCGTATCCGAGACTCAGGTACGAGATGCCGGAGCGGCGGAGCAGCGTCATGGCGGCGACGACGAGCATGTCGGTAGTACCCCCGGGCGCCGATCGAGAGGCGACGCAAGGGTCGATCTGGAAGCCGCCGTGGGCGCAGAGGCTGCGTAGCCCCGCGAAGCCCTTAATGGTCCCGTCCTGCCCTTGGGCGTACAGGAAGAGGGTGATGTCGGGGTGAGAAAAGATGTCATACTTGGTGACGAAGGCTTGCGCTCGGGGGTTCTTGTCGCGATCTTCGCGCCATTCGTCATACAGTCTCTGCAGCTCGGATTCGCGTTCGGTTTCAACCCCCGTGACTCCGGGGGCGTAGATGCCGACGGTGAGGCCGCCGCGCTTCGGGTCGAGGAGGAATCGGTTCCGGCTGATGATTCGTTTGCCGGCACCCCCCTTTCGAAGCAGTACCTGATTGGTGAGAGGGTTCAATACTCTTTCGCGGCCGAACTTGAACACATCCCAACCTTGGGCGCGGCCAAATCTGGCGAAGGTCTCGCTGACGTTCATGAAGGCAACCCTGAGCCCGCGAGTCCTGCGAAATTGGCGCAGCTCCGCGAGCAGTGACTGGAAGTATTCGGGAGGGCATAGAGGATCCCCGGCAACGACGAGCGTGCGGTTTTTGATCTTGTAGATGAGTGCTCCGTGGCCGTGCTGACTCTTGAAGACTTCGTAGCTCGGGTCGAGTATCCCCATGTGCGACGTTCGGCTAAATTGGCCATAGGAGCGACAGAACTCGTCACCGAAGACATCGCCGGCACTCGCGGTCGACGGGGGGGTATCGTCCTCGTCTGAGCTTTGTTCCTCGAGGGAGGGCGAGAGAGATGTGGCCAGCTCTTGCCAATCGGTCTTGATGGGGATCTCGTCAGGTCTGTGCTCGGCTTCGGCGTAGGAGAAAACGTTTCTGAGAAGGTCGTGGATTGTCCGGTCGGTGGTCGTGCTGGCGAAGGAGTGGACGGAAGACATGGTAGACGCGTCGGGCTGGGGAATTTCCCAGGGCGAATTGGAGAGCTGGTGTGAGCTCCGCGAACTCCGCTGATTTCCGTACTCTAATAAAGCACTCTATGCAAACAGGCGTCCCATGTCGAGCTCATATAATTCTGGGAGTGGCGGCTCGCCCAGCCTCATGAATCAGGGGCTCGCTGTGATCAGACTTACACGGCTCTCTTGGCGGACCCTGTGGCCGAGGTTTAAGCTACTGGCAACTCCGCCTAGCCTCCACGCATCGCCATCCTCAACGGAACCTGCCATGGAAGCTGGGCGCGTTCCACGGGGTCCGACGGCCCGGTGAACCCCCACCGAGGGACCCAGTGGCGGTAATCTGAAAAGATTTGAGTGGCCAAGCCATTTGAGTCCAGAGCTGTCTTCTCCTCCTCCACATGGTTCTCGCGTCACTCTGGAAGCTGGGCATTGGCTCCCAGCAGTCTGGTCTAGCCGTAGAAATCACCAGTCCGCTCACTACCCTTCCCTGTTCAGAGATGGCACAGCCACCGGGAAAGTGAGAAACAGCCAAGCCTCCGCTCCGCCTTCGGACATGATCCGGTCTCCACAAAGGGGCCCGGCCAAGTCCGCTTCTCTCGGAGCTTAGTGATGGCTGCCCGTCGGTGCAGTTGACCATGGACCGAGATCGCTTTGTCAAGACACCTCGTATCACGGAAACAGCCTTGATGTTCGTTGAAACTTCGAAGACGAAATCCTTGGCCTGTAGATCTAGTTTCATCTAGAGCGCCGGGAGTAGGGATTTCGGGAAGCCTGAGTAAAATGTGTCGGAATCGGGAGAGCAGGGAGGTTACACCCAGCCTAAAATTCGATTCGGGAAGACTAAAATAAAAATCTGTGCGCAGCTTACACACAAACGCGTGCCGAAGTCCTTTCGGAGTCCCTTGGCTCCGGCAAACTAAAGCACCCGGCCTCCGCATATGCCGCGTGGTTGACTGCACTCGGGGACGACGAGGCGTAGCCCCGGCTGAGTCGTGGCTGTGGTGGATTTATGGGCTGTTCTTGATATGATGGATGTTCTTATTCATCTTCACGGATGCTCCCGACCTGCGACGGCGTGAGGCCTCCGCTCTCTGCCTCGCCTTGGCCCAGCCGGAGTCTCGGCCACGGCACGCCCTCTTTGCTTGGAGCTCATCCACTTGGGGTCGGCCGCGGATTGGAAGCGGCCCTTCCTCCTGCACGCTCCGGCTGCTCCGGGAGCACCACGGCCTAAAAAAAAAAGAGCTAGCACCCGGTGACCCACTCTGGAACCCCGGTCCTCCCGGCGCCGCTACGGACTGCTGCTGGATACGCTCAGATGTCTCGGTTATTGCTCGGCCAACTTGTAATTTTATACCCGAGAGCTTAGTTTTCGTCACAGACACCAGTCCGCAGGCCACAGACGACATTGAGTTACTTTTTTTTTTTGGCAGGCGAAGTACATGTAGTGACAAGCATATTCTTTCTTCAATCCATCTAGCAAGCGAAGGACACATCATTTTCATTCCGTAAAGGCGATTATGTCGAACCATGAAGTCGCGTGCTACATATACCACACTGGACAAAGCAGGTAGTTGCACAGTTGACGTCTGCCGAGTCTACTTTCAGGAACCCTTGAAACCATCCCCTCTCTTCCCATCCGCAGAGTTCATACACCATATAAGTCTACCTGGCGCACGGCCTTCCCATGAGCTCAGACATGAGTGAGATTGACGCTATGAGCTACGGCGCAAGAAATCGAAGCAATGAGGTGTCCAGGCAACGCTGAATATATGAGATATGTACTGGGTGAGCCGCTACGGGCTCCGCAGTCATTGTCGTTCAACTCACTGAAATGATCAATTCAAAACCCAGCTTTGTCGACGCCTAAGAGATTTCCAATTCTCAAAGCAATATTATACGAACACGAGGCACCATGCAGGATATATAAAAATAATCAATACCAGCTCCGATCTTCAACTACCTGTATATGTACTTAGTGGCAGCACGCTCACGGCAAGGAAGGGGGACACGCCAAGCAGAGCGATAAATGGGGTTGCCGGCTTGGACCTGTGACAATTTTATCTCTCTTGGCCCTCGGGCCCTTGCAATCTTTCCTGTTTCTCAGCTGCTGAGAGTCTAGGTGTGCATAGACAAAAGTATTGCAGATGAACTACTCGCTTTTCGTGTTCGAGTTCCGGCGGTGCCGGGCGCTCCTTGGCTGTGGAGCTAAGGTAAACCGAATCCGACTGGGCATGTATTGGACCCCTACGGTCCGTTTGAAGGGGTCCTATCCCAGGTGCTGGAGTACGCAAATTCGGCTACGTGGTGGATCTGATGATTTCAAGCTCGCTAGAACGGAGCATTTCAGATACGCTCTTAGTGTTTACTCGGTCCCTGCCGTATATCTTACCTACGTGGCTTGAATTCCAAGCATGGTTCCTGTGGCTGTGTAGATGCACAGTGCATAACGATGACCTCACCCTCCACCACGCTTGAATCGTCGGATTATGTGTAAGGGCATTCATTCTCACTTATCATAGTCAATCCTCACTACCCAAAGACTCATTCAGTCTGTACTGATCTGCTAGTATCAACGTCTTTACACTCAGGGATGACTTTCACTACGCCTCCATTGCACTGGGCCCGCGCTGGAAGTACCATCCCGCTGTGTGACACGATCGGAACAAAGGCAGCGGCGGAAATGACGACAACAAGTGCTTAAAAATGACCTCAGTTGTACAAATTCAAGAGACGGAGCCAGGAAACGATCTGCGTATCAAATCATTGGCATGTGTTCGGCTTGTTTTGATCCATCAAGAAACTAGGCTTTCGTCGACAGTGCTCGCATGAATGAAATTTGAACAATATGATCCGAGCAGCTGAAAGTCAGTCCCCAGCTCAGAAACACGTGTACGCCGATCTGTGCCCAGATGATCTGAAAGTACCAAGTAGTCCTTTATACATGTGTCTTCTAAGAGACTGGATCCCTCCTTTCCCACAACCACCGGCAGTAGATGTTCTCGAAGCGTACATAACGAACTTTGAAGTTTGAAGTTAAACGAAAATTGGCAGTTTAAGTTGTGTGGCATTTGCCGGAGGCGATATCCCGAGGCAGAATTCCGCGTATGCCATTGGTCAACACCACATGCAAAGATCCAGACAAGATTCATGACGATTATGACTCGGAACCAGGATCTATATCGAAATTGGCCCTGCTAGCTCTATTTCCGTAAGATGAATGTTACGACCAGAGACGGGATGTCGGAGAAACTCCTTCTCTCCCGGCATAAGATTTTTTTCATCATAAAGTATAAGCAGAGCGCCGTTCTGTTGAGGGAACTATCGCATAAAAATCAAAATGATCCGGGCATTAATAATAGGGAAGAAAGCGCGTATGAGACTGATGTTATACCGCCAGAACATTGATAGAGAATAAATTACTGAGAAATAAAATCAAGGACGCCCATACGATAATTCTTTTGTCCGTGCGAAAGTCGACCGCTTATGCCCTCTAGCAGAACGAAAATATTAAAGAATTCCTATCACAACGACAACGGGAATACATCGTTATTTGGTTAAGGACGTGAAGTCCAGAAGTGTGATGACTGTCTGAGCTATGGCTTCATTTTCCTTTTCAGATGCGGGCTTTGGACGAGCGTATTCATCCAGCCCGGATAGCATCGCCGACAAAGCATACAGCTGTGAGGGACACCATCAAACTGTTAACGAAGATTTCTGTTTAAAACCCGCGATTGTCATATGGGCCGCTCTTCAAACGACAGAGTCATGCCTCCGGTGCAAGAAATGCAGACAGTACCGCATATTGAACTGTCATACCGCCGGTATACTCGGTTCCCCTTGCCGTCGTTTGATGTAGCACCGGCATATGCAAATATACACGCAAGAATGGGAAGCAGTAGACCCGATATGTGATGTCCACACGATTCGTTGAAAGTCGCTCATAAGCCTATGCATAAGAAAATTTATCAAAGCTTTTATATCAAAGGCCGAACTCCAGTCCACGTGAGGACTGCAGCATGGAAGAATGAGGCATTTCTCGGTGGTAGAATGACCCAGCTAACAGTCTGTGCAGTCGTATGCAATCGCCATATGTCTAAGTCCGACCGCTTGCTCTCTCCTCCGGTCTCTACTACTCATCTGAGCTTTTCATGTTACATTTTCAGCGGAACGCCACGCCTGATGGCGTGGCGTCGGCCTGTTAGTAGCACCTTTTGCCGAACATTCTCTTCACCAGGCTGCTGGCTCGTTGAGCTAATGGGAGCTAGCCTTATATGAATTGAGTTAGGGTTGTCATGACGAGACGTCTTGATTGGAGCGTGCAGCTATCTATGGGGTTGACAGGAGGCAAAATACACCCGCTCGAGCACAAGTTTCATTTGGCCAGTCGCGCCATCGCCTCATTTGCAGGATTCTGGAGCATTACATGTATTGCAATAAGATTCTCCCTCAAGAACTGTCCAACGGAGCGGCAATTCTCTTTCCGATCTATCAATTTGCTAGAGCTGGTCCCTTTTCGAAGATATAAAAGAGGATGGGTATCACACCCTAATTGAACCTCAAAAGCACAGCTTCTTCATTCTCCGCCAACTTCTTAGTTACTCAAAATGTCTGTTAGTAAAGAGTTCGAAACAGCCAACGCAAAGTATGCGGCGTCTTTCACTAAAGGGGATCTTGCTCTCCCGCCTAGCCGGTATGCCCACACTCCCACGTCGAGTGAGCCTCTGAGATTCGAATTGCGAAGTTCTGACCGCCCTCCTATTTAGAAAGGTTATTGTTATAACTTGCATGGACGCTCGTTTAGATCCCGCAAAAGCATTAGGCCTTGATGAAGGAGACGCACACGTCATCCGAAACGCTGGCGGGCGTGTCGAGGACGCTTTGCGGTCTGTTGTGATTTCACAGCAGTTGCTTGGAACCCGTGAGATCGTCGTGATTCATCACGTACGTGGCTCCAGATCAGGCGAAGCTCAAAGTGAGATCAGTCAATGCAATTGAAGACACACTGACCTTTGAATGGGCTTGGCAGATGGACTGCGGGATGCTCACCTTCTCAGATAATGATTTGAGGTCCAAGATCAAACAGGATCTTGGACAAAACGTTGACCATATGAAATTTTTGCCGTTCGGGAATGTCAAACAAAGCGTCGTCGACGACATTGAGATCTTGAAGAATAGCCCTCTGGTGTTGGACATACCCATCTCCGGGTATGTGTACGATGTGAAATCGGGCAAGATTCAGAAAGTGTAATGATTAAGAGATTTTGATGGAAATACATGAGAGATTGAAATGACTCCACAATCGACAAAAAGCATTATACCGAGAATCGTTGATTTGACAGTCTGATGCTCTGACAATAAGTTTTTTTTGGCAACTGCCCACCCATGCACACCGCCCTAACTGTCGATAATATTTGAACATCGGCTTACTCGAACTTGCTCGCAATCAGCACGTTGGGAAACGGATTGATGGCTTATGTGCAGGCAAGAAAACATGTCTGTAATTTGCTACACTGTGTTGCATTGGATGCTTCAAGTGGCGAACCACCGATTCGGCTGGTACAGCAGATCTTCCATGTCAACATTAACAAAAGGGGGATTGAGGGAAATTCGTAAGCTGAAGTACTCCCTTACTTATGCCATTATCGTACTGGGGGTATGTAGATAATACGTCCGGCAACGAGGGCCGCTGTGGTGGACCGCGAACCGCGGTGAACTCGAAAACCACTCAATAGGCTCAATATGAAGCCATAATACGCCGGTGTGCCTGCTTCTACCCTTTTGCTATTTGCTTATTAGATATATGCTCAATCGTATTGTACATTATTACAAGGACATGATCTGTACCATCATCAATGGCATAACATGAACGTCGTAGAACCTCCAGGCCTGTGCATGTATTCCCCCTTCTACAGCTATCCTGTATGATGCCTCGAAACCATTCTTAGCATCGCGTGCCACGTCGTAGACAGAACTCTAGACCTCATTTCCGAGAAGTTTACAAAAGCTGGCGTTTTTTCGATAGGGCGGGATCGTTCGCCGCCTGTTCTCTTCTTGGTGCTCGCCAACTAAGCGAAAGCTCCGACGATAGACATGCCGGTGGCTGGAAAAGCCAGATATCAGCAAAATGAAGTTGAACTTGGTCAGGGTGGGTCTCGCTCACCTCCCGCAAGGACCCAGCAAAATGCCATGATCTTCTTTTTGCCGTTCATCAGTCGATTCGCTTCTTCGGACAAGAAGTCCTCGGCCAGGAGATCGACCAAGGCAGCGTAGATAAGTAGACCCGACGAGCTGTGCGAGGTTAGCGCAAGGATTACTGGTTTTGAAAAGATAAAACACTCACATGGCGTTGAAAATACCAACGATGATGAGGCCAAAGGCGCTCTCGGGGTCGTATGAGTTTCGAGTAAACAAGCCGATGGCCTGCCCAATGGGCGCCGTTGTTCCAAAGGCAAATACCAAGACCCATGGCCGAATGCTTCCTTTGGGATAGGGCACGGCAGCGATTCGAGAGCCCAGGCCCAGGCCTTCGAACATCTGATGGAACAAGATGGCGATGAGCAGAACGACGAATCCATCGATCGTGATAGAAACTGTCATGCCCACGAACACGGAATGGAAGAGAATACCACCCTCCAACAATGTGATGTTGGTCGACATCTTCTTGAATTCGGCTGGATCCACGACCTGGTTTTCCTCATCCGTATAGACCTCGGCTACCGACACCGAATCCCTGTCCCGCTCCTTGGTTGAGAATGAAGAATTGGAGCCGTTGGAGTTGATCATTTCGAGCATTTGGTTGTGCTGACGGACGTATTGTTCGTAAAAGACGACGAACCACGCGGGCATGGTCGACAAGCTGTCCCGCTTGTTACTGTCTTCGTACACGCTTGAAGGCGGCTGCCTCTCGTACACGCTCTTAACCGCCCTAATGTCGGGTGGCTGCCTTTGTTCCACGGGCAGATTCAAGACTTGCACATCGTCCTTCACGTCCCGAGGGTAGTTGGGCGGGCCAGACGAGGGCAGTGGATGAGCGTGACCGTGGCCGTGGCCGTGGGCGTGATCGATGTTTTCGCCAGTCGGACCGCCGTGCGAGTGTCCGCCCGTCTTCGCGTTGAGCACCATCTCAATGACGAACAAACAGAAAAGAGATGCCATCATGATGACACCAGGGAGTGGCGGGTAGTCATCAGTGAAGAGATCGGGAAGGCATGGGTTTCCCAGACTCTGGAAGGCCGTGGGGAGAAGCTGTCAAAGTTGTCAGTGAAGGCTCAGACGAGAATGGGGTTGATTCGCAGTCCGTGGGCGATGGCGTACATGTACGAAGGCGGTAGCTATGAGAACGCCCGTACCAAAGTGCTTGCAAGCGAAGAAGATCTTGGGCGGAATCTTCATCCACTTGATCTTCTTTGCGGCAACGGGGAAACCACATCCTACCAGATTCATGTCAGTTCAGTCGTCAGGCCGCGATAAAAAATTTTTCGAACATTCGCATACCGATGCATGATGCCGCCAATACCAAGACTGGTCACGTCATGGTCAGCTCATGTCGTCGCCGATAATTGTAATCGTGGCTTCGCTTCCGGGTACTCACAGAGCCCTGCTACGTGCAATGGCAGATCGTACTCGGCATTTTCTTGCTTCC
This sequence comes from Cordyceps sp. RAO-2017, assembly GCA_002591385.1. NCBI lineage: Eukaryota > Fungi > Ascomycota > Sordariomycetes > Hypocreales > Cordycipitaceae > Cordyceps > Cordyceps sp. RAO-2017. The sequence goes on along the minus strand of NJEV01000030.1, from coordinate 34,292 downwards.
CCCCACACTGAGGCTTTGGCTCAGCCATTGATGTGGGATTGCAAGCCTCCCTGGAGTAATCAACCCGTCGTCCGACGGTGCGAAGGTTCGAGGTTGAGGATGCTCTGGCGCCAGACAGTCGAAGGCCGCTATCTCACTCAACGAATGGTAAATGTAGAAAATGACAAGGGCAGTGGAGGGACAATTACTTGAGATCCGAGCCGTCGAGATCCCAGCTCGACGCAGGACCAGCAATTGAAGCCTTTGAGTTCGACCAGCGAATGAGCAGATCAAGAGAGGGGGCCTCAAGAACTGCTGAAAGATCTGATAACTCTTCTGTGTGCGGAGATCTGGGGATCCGTGTCTATAAAGGCATCGGGCAAGCTGCTATATCCCACAGCCAGCTTTTTCTCGTGATCATCCACTCGAAACGCGACTCTCCTTTCTCGCCTGCACGACCGCCGCCCAGGCTCCGTCGACGTCCGAGATGCCGCATAGTGGGTATCCCTGCCTGCGACCCTGCCAGGGAGTCATGAAGCGGGCTCTCAAAGGGGCTAGGGATGGAACAGCCGCGTTGGCCGTCCGAGTGTCGCAAAAAGAGTGAACCAGCCGCCTTCACTGCCACTACTTGGGATATTTCTGGTAATACTGGTCAATGCGGAGCCTGGCCCGTTACCTGCCGCGTATCAGTCGGGGCGCCCGTGCGGGAGAATCCGAGCCTGAGCGGTAGCTACTCGTGCGGAGGCGATGAAACCCAACCGTGACTGGGTGTGAGACTGACAGCACTCTGTCGAATTTTCGAAAAGGGAAACCCCCCCCCCTTCTCCGCCTTTTTCATCCGGCTGAGAAGTACAATTCGCTTGCAGCACGTTGCTCCATTGTGCAGTTTTCAGTGTGGGCTTCCGGATTACACGTAGCATCGATACTCGTCGGCTTGACGCATGAGCGCGGCCTTGGTTAGCGCTGCAAGGTCGGACTTTATGGAGTTCTGCTACTTCCGTAAGTAGGGCCAGCAGGATGCGGCTCTGCTAGCCGGTCGGCCGCATCATCGCGTAGGCCCGACTCAGCCAGCACGTCCAAGGATGCCGTAAATAGCAAATGCGCCTCGATTCGTGGCCTCCACCAGGACTGCCTTGAGAATCCGCGGAAATGTGGTGTTCTGCAAGACGGACTCTCTGACGACCGTTCCTGGGCCGCGTGAAGACGATCGCGCACAAGGTTAGTGATACCCACGTGCCTTTTATTTAGGGCCCGTGCCTGAGCAAGAGAACGGCAGAGCGTGCAGAACAAGGAGGAGGTGTCCAACCATCTCCGCCTCGCACGGTAGTTCGTGCAGGCGCGATGTTGGCACATTCCTGCTTTTTCCAGTCTTTAAACCATCCCCTTTTCCTCAATCGGGAAAACCCTTAGGGACGCCTGTCGTGCCAAAGTTTGATTCATCTGGTCCAATCATGTCTCGCATTCTAAGGGTCTGGCTTGACAAATAGTGCAGCATGCAACTGGGCCCGAGGTTAAATCGTGCGCCATGGCCCGGGACTCTGATCTGCCGAGGTCGGGTCAGGCAACTCATACTTGTTACTTGCATATACGGCGCTGCGAAAGCCATGCGGCGTAACGTCCCCATTCTACAGTATAATATATGACTGTAAGCACCCACGGCACTGAGCATCGCGTCAATTATTGGAGTCGTTGTTGACTGTGCTGTCCGGCTGAATCCATGTCGTGATCACCAGGAGTCTCAAATGCATGCATGCCATGGACAAAAGCCTTCGCTGCTTGCATCTGGACACACCAAACTCGAAGGGGTAGGCAGAAGGAAGCTCCTCCCACCGGCTTTTTCGATTCAGGCCTCGTAAAATAAAATAAGAAAAAAGGTGAATCTGGTCAGCGGGATTTGGGAGTCTGTCTACACATGCACACGTCAACCTGACCCTGACCGTCGGTAGCGACCTATCCGACGCAGTTGGACTGCTTAAACTGGGGCTTGGGGTTGCGTAACCAGGGCCTTCCCTGCACGTAAATCTACGGGCTCTGTTTCAATACTCAGGGCGCTATGTCCACGCACACACACGCCCATCGCTCACATTAATGGTGACAATGTGAACTGATGATCAGCTCTGCGGTACCAAGGTTTCAGGGAGACATGCCCTTTTTATGTACTTCACAGGATATGAAATGAATTAATGACGGACGGAAACAGCGTTAAGGAGCGACCCCTCGTGGCCGCCTCAGCCGATCACCCAGTCTCGTCCGATCTTCGCAATGGGACGCCGGCAGTCTCCTTGAGCAGAAGTTGACGCAAGCCACGGCAGACACGGCATCATTTTCTCATAGGTCTTATGCGTGTTGAACCGGGTATGTAGTTTATACGCCCGCTGAAGACCCAGGTCTTGACACGGCTGTGAGGCCGTCAGGTCGATAAATTGAATAATGAAAATGAATCATTCTCAGTCTGCCTGAGGTGATTTTAATAGTCTGACTCTGAGGATGAACAACAAAGGACGACATTTGAAAACATTTCATGTCTGTAGTTCTGCCGGGGAGGCTTACACCAAGTCAAGTCGCGCGCGTCTCCCGAGATCACGAATAAGGACCCCAGTCCATGACCTCGCCACGAATTAAACATCAAACTGGATTTGATGAGCACGACGCACTATGAACACGGCGTGTGAGAAGACCAACACCCTCCATTTCTCTCTATCACATGGCTCGACTGCATGTGTATATGACTTACGTGACGGGTGGCGAGTTGTACGCTTTTTAAGGATGTATGCACGTGCACGCGCAGGTATGTATGAATATCACCACGCACATGCCTTTGGGTGTTATTACCCGTTTTTATACATATAACGGCTAAAGATGCTCGTGCTTATGTTGGTAAGGCTACCTACACATACATGTATGCATATACATACATGTAAATGCAGCTTGCTGACGACGGATCTGATAACACTGCTCGTTGAACAGCTGCAGGACGTAGTTAAGCGTCGTCCTATGAATGCCAAAGATATTGCCGAACGTAGTAGATCGGCAGCTCCCATACCATACCCATTAACTCCAGTTGACTCATATGATGTAATATCAAGTCTTGTATTTCTGGGATTCACATGTAATGGAGAACGATGCAACGCAAGAAAGACGCCAGTCATCTCGGCTACATAAAGCGTGTGTATGTGTACAGCCAGAACATTGAAGGGAAGTCCGAAATGGGACTAAAGAGGCAAATGCCCACGTGCTCGTGCACTACATGTAAATAACCATGCTCAAGCATTTACGCCGGTTTCTCCAGTAAACATAAATATTACAACTACTCTTTCAAGATTGGCTAAAATACCCCGAACTTGGCCCGACCATCCCCGGAAGGGAATGGAGAAAAAGAAAAAGGCCGACTCAATCCAGAAGTGGGCATGTACATACAACACGAACGTAAGGGCCGTGTCTCTGGTCTACCCCGTAATCTGCCACACACTTGAAACACCTCCAGCCTTGCAACAGAAAGGCTCATGAGACAGCAGAGCCTGCGATCATGCTGAATTCGCTTCAGACTTATACGAGCCAGCCTCCTCTGCGCCGACCTTGGCGAGTCTGGTATCTGGAAGACCAAGCTCCTGGTAGGACGACTAGCTCTCTGCCGTGCTGCTGTCGCCCCCCTCTTTGTTTGCCTGTCGGTCAGTGTCCGGCTACAGGTGGTTGCAGCTGAACAGAGCAACGGTCGGAGGTACGTGATCGGGGGCGGCCGAACGGGAACGAGGCTAGGCATCCTGCGGCCGCGAGCCTCGGAACTTCATGCTCCCGGTGACAATCCAAGCGGTGCGGCCAATTTCCGACGCAGGCTGGCCAAGAGGCCTAGCCATGTTCATCTCAAAGTTGGACAGTGCCGAACGCATCATCATGAGTGATTTTTATCAGACTGATAAATGAGCCATCAGATAATCATCGCCGCGTCATACATACATGTAACCACGATGACACAGTAGCATTGCACGGATTGAGGCCGACGAAGCATCCGGCGAAGCATTGATATCGTCGTGAGGGCCTACATGGAGTAGCGCCATGGCATATGGGATCCGAGTGGCAAGGCCGCTCGAACCACCGCACTAAAATCCCCTACGATCGCTGTAGCCGGTTCCTTGAGCCAAGGTTGCCACGATATCACCAGGCTCTAACTCTATGTTTCCGGAGCGCAGAGACACGCGCTCGGTTGAGTTTCTTTCCATGCTCTTATCAATCATGAGTATACGGTCAGACAACTCACAAGGTGAGATTTCGACTGACTGCCCGCGCGCAGGTTCCGGCTGTCCAACAAACGACTCGTGAGCGAGACGTGCTTCCAATCTGTTGAGCATCGAGAAAGCCTTACGCGACCTACGCTTCGGCAGGAGAATGGCAACTGCAAAAGCATGAGGCTTAAATGGTTCATTGCCCACGTTCAGCTTCAAAGACAACTCTGGGCCTTTTGTCATCCCATGCTCTTACGTTGCCGCAGGGAATGCGTCCGCATACATGTAAACTGTGTAAAAGGCGACCGAGTTCTGGTGAAGAAGAAAAGAATGAAAAGAGTACTATAAACATTATGTTCCTCAACAAGAACTTGACACTGCACGATACATAGGGCTATCGCGCTCGTCATCAATTGTTGTCAGATCCCAGAGGACATTGAGACAAAGGTGAGCCTGGCTGTCCTCGACCAAGGACCTTTCTCCACGGAAAAAGGCTGGAGCCAGATTCTGCTTCTTCAGCCTGTATCCCTTTGTTATGGCTTGGATTGCAAGCTCAACTTGACTCGTTCACGTCGAGGCCATTTCTGGGAGCTCTGTTCACAAGTTATATGTATCTCAATTTTCCCCTGCTCCATGTAGCTGACTAGGGAACACCGAGCCAACGATGAAGTCAAGTAGGCGATCGAGCCGGTTCATAACGTGATAATATTGAATCAAGGGAGGAACAGACGTTATATAGCAAAGAATCATTCTGATTGACTTGTTCGCAGTGAATGCTTCATATTGCGAGGACGTATCGAGCTGAAAGTGAGGTAAAGAGATACACAGACGGAGTTTGAGAGACCAGGGAAGGATTAAAAATATTAACGTCATGGCATTACTCACATTTCAGCGAGTCAATAGGTTTAACATACATGTATATTACCACTAGCATCTCCAAGTCCACGACGTCTTTCTACAAGAGCCTTTATTTCCTCCAGCTGACTCTATGGTAATTGTGTTATCACTTGAATGCCATTGGGTATGAGTAGGTTCCGAGAAAGCGCTTGCCGGAGCGTGGCACACAACTTTTCCAGAACCACCCAGCATCAAGCAAAAGTCATCGCGTTGGAGCTGTTCAACAGTCCAGTCTGTACCACAATTATTCAGTCCCTCCGCCGTCGGAGCCAACCCAGGCCGGAACCGTGGGCCGTGCGTCTACATTCATGTTCTTATAGTAGAAGAGGTGGTCGGGGCTCTTCCGCTATCCGCCGGCGCAGGTCAGTCTTACGTCGTCGCGCTTGAACTCAAGGAAGTCGTCGTACCCGCGCCTTTCATCATGTACCTATGGGAAGGAAAACTTAGCGACTTTGTTTGTCCTAAGTCCGCAATCTTCCATTGCTAGTTGCCTCGCTGCTCTGTTTCCGGGAACTAATGTGCCACTACCTGCTGGTTTGCGGGCGAGGGCGCATGCTTCCGGGAGAAATGGATTACAAGGCCCGAATCAGTTCGCCTGACGACCAAGCGAGCTGACAGCTTGAAATCGCCCTTGACGTTAGACTCGCGATGTCGCTTTCTTTCTCCTTTGGCCTCCTCGATCAAACGCAACCCACCTTTCCATCCCGTGGACGACGGAACTTTGAACAATAGCTCGGCTATCGCGCCGCCGGTAAATCGCACGATTACCCTCGCTCGTTGGCAAATGGAGCGTACAACTACTTCGTGCGCTGGAGTACATGTTGAAGGGGGACCTAGAGGCGGATCTCGAGGCGCTGCTACCGGAGAACTACAAAACCAGGCTGCTTTCGGACAGGAAAGGTATTTCAATCCGTTTACGTTCTTCAATCGAGTATCCACGTCTGCCGTTCTATTTATTCAGCGCACAGATACAAGTTCCGAGATTTGAGAGGACGATATGAATGTACCCTCGAGTATCTCTCTAGCCCCTTATGAAATCGCGTTTGAACAATCAGATAGTCTCAGGGACTTGCTACCCGGCCCGTATTTCGCGCGTGCCGTTATGAAGCTATTTCATGGAGTTGAGCTCGTTTACGAAGGTCTAGGAACTTTGAAGTCAGCTTCGGCAGTCTTCAGAGTCAGCCAGAATATTGTCAAGAAGACCAACAAAGAGTCTGCATCAACCGAGCTTGGGTCGCTGGTATTTCACACAAACATCTACCTGCCTTCCCTGCTCCTCATCCTCACGAATTGGTCATAATGGGGCTGCTCTATCTTCTCTCCACGGCACCAACGTTGGGTCTTGATCTTGAGAGGATATAGCCGCGCCTAGACCACAGTGAGAAGAAATCTATCGGCCTCCAGGTCGACAGAGTATTGACTCAACTTAGATCACTGTCGAAGCCAAGCCATCTGCCATTTTGTGGCGCCCAGGGCGAGGGATGATGCATGGCTGCAAGACGAGGGCTTCATGTCAATAAGGAGCCCATTGAGGACAACGAATAGTTCCGTGACTTTAGTTCTCCCGGATCGACTTCCGCTTCACCAGTGTTTACTCTGCCGCTGCGAAACCTCGTTCCGAACTTAGCAACATGTGTCCACGTTCACGGAGATATCCTTCCTGCCAATATGATGGTGAAAGAGCAAGAGAATGAAACGTGGAAGGTGGTTTCCACCATAAATTTGGAACTAGCGGTTTCTATGCCGGCTATATGTATTGGGAATCCGGGAAGATCACCACATAATCATCGATACAATGACAACTGGTATACATAATGCCAACAAGCTCGTAGCCGTAAACGTATCCAATCCACTGGTTGGTCGACAGGCTATGGGATCGGAGTCTAGTTAAAAATTGAGAAAGTCCAAGTATGTCAATAATGATATGGATACAAGAGTGATTTTAAGCTACTGCATTATGCAATGGTAGGTGTGCTTGAACTCATAGCGTCTGTAGCAGGAGTAATGATTTTGGCAACATTGAAATAAGGGGTTCGCATACAGGTAGTCTAGTTCTACGCGCCGGAATCGAAGACAAACCCTCAGATTGAATCATTCGGCCTTCTTCCTATCCCTCTTCAAGTTCCTGATCTTCAAAGTCATTTTCTACGTTAACTTGCTCATCGCTCCCACCCGGCCAAGGTCTGAGCCAAAATAAGGGCGGCATCAGTTGACTAGCTGCACGCCATGTCTGCTCACTGCACGTAATTATCTCACACGACACCAGCATATTCTGCATATTTATCATATTATCATCCATCGCAGTGACCGGTACATAAGACCAACAGTCTCGGCATATCTGCCCGGAAAAGGTGCACGAGCGGCCGACGACATTCATCCGGCTGGGTTGCTCCGTCGATACACGGCTGTGAAGGGCACGGCGTCTTTCACATCTTGAGTGGCCTCGAATACATGCCAGTCCGAGACTGTAGCGTCGGAGACAGCAATAGCTCAAAAGCGTAATGGTAGTAGTCACCGAAGTCAGAGTTAAATATCACACTACGATTCGAGAACGGACACGGACTGCCGCGAATACTCAGTGCCGTTGCCAGACATGAACATTAGCCTGTCAGACCTGTCCTTCCTGGATTTGTTCCTGAAGACTATGTATAGGATCTACGAGAAACTCGGACAAACATAAAGGCGAGACGAAGAGTTTGACAGAGTGTAAGTCGCGGTGAAGTTTCATGGGCGGTGGCACGTGTGATGATGAGATCAGCCCCTATCGGCAACGGCGATTCTCAACATTTTCACGCGAACTCTGGAGTCGAACCGCCACTGCATATGAATTCTATGTATCCGTCTGTCCGATCAATTTAGTATACATGTATATGCACATATATACCGCCAGATGTTGACTTATTGTACCCGGAATAGCAATACGTGTAGCAAAAGGAGTCACCGTTGGGTATCCGGCAGCACATTTTCGCTTCTTACCTGCTCGCAAAACCTGCCCAAAAGGTAGTATCTCCGGCCTCCCTCTTTGTCTCCTGCGTTGACGCTGGGCCATGGATGTTGATCCTTTGCCGCCACTTTGCCCGAGACCCTTCGGACACCATCAGAGCCCACGACATCTTTAGCGACGGCGGTGGAGAAAACTTTTTGCTACTTGTAGCTCATTCATTCAACACCTACATGTATAGCAAATGAATTGTATCTTCTCGATGGCATCAGTTTGCGACCAAAGAACGAGTTCAGTACTATTGATTGGTGAACCGGATTTGTGTTTGTCTTCATACCTCGGTACGGCTGTCTTCGTGGCGAAAATCGCCTATAAAATCCTTGTGCTTTACTACATGCATCTTGGACCGTATGTTATGAAGCCATATATGCATATATACATGGGGCCGGCTATCGTCAACCACCCACGCCTTCCGCTCGGAGATTGTGACATTTGCCTCCGAGACACCAAATAGTTCAGCTCGGAGTTAACTGAGCCATCCGAGATATCATCACATGAGACCGAGGATATCACCCGAGTCTTGGCCGTTGCCCCACCTCAAAGACCCGTCAAGAACGTGGCATGCTGTGAGTTCACGCGTCGCGTGTGCACCATTATTACAACCTCTTGGGAGCTATGGCACTGTTGCTGCGACACTTCTTTCCCCGAAACCCATCATTTGGCTACGAAAGCCTCCGTGCAGCCGGCTATGCCAACTGCGGTGGTGCAGATGTGGCAGAGGTGATTGCCATTTGTTCCCGCATCGGGTCCGGTGACGAAGTCGGCTGGCTACGCGAATGGAGGTGCGCTGGCGACCGCGCTGTCGCCAATGCGAACACGAGCCTGGCCAAGGGGAACCGACCTGGCGCCCGGGACGCCTTCCTACGAGCCTCTAACTACTATCGTACTGCCGAGTTCTACCGGCGCGAGAATCCTTTCGACGATGACGTATCTAAAGAGCTGGCAAGCCTGAGCGCCAAGATGTTCTACTCCGCGGCGGACCTTATGCCGCACGCTACCGAGCGAATCAGCATACCCTACGAAGGGGTGACTCTGCCAGGCACACTCATACGCCCAGATAGGAGCGAAAAGCCAAGACCAACTATCGTTGTTAACGGCGGCTTCGACTCGACGAGGGAGGAACTGGGCTACGCAGTTGCAGCAGCCGCTCTCGAACTCGAGTTTAATGTCCTCGCCTTCGACGGGCCTGGGCAGGGCGACGCTTTACGGGAGCAGCGGCTTTACTTCAGGCCAGACTGGGAGAAGGTCATGACGCCGGTGGTGGACTATGCCCTCTCTCAACCTTGGGTCGATAAAGAGAGGCTTGTCATCATGGGCGTCAGCATGGGCGGCTATCTTGTAGCACGAGCTGCGGCATTCGAACATCGCGCCGCCGCCGTCGTTGTCAACGACGGCGTGTACGACTTTGGCAGTGCATTTCGCAAGGAGAACCCTGCTATCGGGAAGTTCCTGATAAAGCACGGGTGGGATGGCGTCATGAATGCGCTCATCCGTCTGTATATGCGCTGGGACACTGGCTTCAAATGGGGCGTCTTAAACGGTAAGTGGGTGTTCGGCGTTTCCTCCGAAGCCGAAGTTCTGCGACTCGTAGAGGAATACACGCTCGAGGGGGCGGTGCATCAAATAAAGACGCCGATGCTGGTGCTGGATGCTCCGGACGATCATTTCTTGAAGGGACAGCCGAAGGAATTGTTTGACCGGCTATCGTGCGAGAAGGAATTCGTGGAACTTAGCAGAGAGGAGGGGGCAAGTGCCCATTGCCACATGGGGTCCGGGGCAAGGCTTAACCAGGTAGTCTTCGACTACTTGCTGCAGCGGCTGAATACGTCGTAGAGCTTCAAAGTTACTAGGAAATGACCGTTCTGCATGCACCTAAACTCAGCTTTTCCTTGAGCCACAGGCCAGGAGAGAGCCGAAGAGAGCCGAAGTAAAGGCCAACGGAGAAAGTGCCTTATCCCAAGAAAACTGACGTGCGTCGGTTCTCCCAGGAAACTTGAACCAAAAAGTGTAGAGTGCCTTCGGAAATATGCAGAATAATCAGAGTATGGTGTGAGCGAAGTCGCTGAGTTTGGTGGAGGCGGTGGAACGCGCTACCCCGGGATGATGCATTGCAAAATCGTCATAGACGGTCTTCAAAACCCCGAAAGGACAAATAACCGTCCGACTCGGCTCAATGGCAGGCCGAGTCGGAGGAGGTCTCCTGATTGAGTTGCTACGGCTGTTTTCCAGCTCTGTCATCGTGCAGAGGGTTGAAGGAATGGGCCTATGGCAAGTCCGATAACCCCTGCTGCGAAACACGCTTGACCAGTACGGCAAAAGAGAGCCGTACTCGTGGGTGTCCGGCCCGAGATTGTCCTCTCCGTTGCATTTGTATCCGACTTCTCAGAGCGTGATAAAGTCAAAAAGAAAACATACAGCTGCCGCTGTTCGCTGGTCGTCATCGATAACTACCAAGCTGCCTATTACGAGCGTGCCTATCCTGAAGCAGACGGGAACGGGGGTTTTCTTGTATATATGCCCGTATGTATTAGTGGTTACTTCAAATCGGTATTGTGAATGATGCATGGGGCAAGTCAACGCGGCGTCCTGCGTATCATATACTCCGAAGTCCACGGTTTAAAGAAGGCTTAGACGGGGAATCGCTCATGTATCATAATTATCAAGTTCATGATGATCAAATCACATGCAAGGAGTGACTGGACCCTAAGCATATCTCACATGCTTCGCCAGTCGAGGAGCATTGTCTGCCGAGCTCAAAACGTCAAGGTTTCTTAACTCGACTTGCCAACTCCCACGTATCTTATACTAAACCACAACAGTGTATCGATGCGGCCGTGACATATCCGGATGAACGTGATGAGTGTGGCTCCATTGAGTGGCCCGCTGCATGCTCTGGCAGTGTACGGGGACTGCCTTTATTTTCATTTGCCAAGTACATGCGTCGATCAACTATATCCGAGCGAAACACCGCCTAAGTCCGTGGTTAATGGAGATAACAGGTAGCTAGAAGTTGGCTCCGCCATCCCCGAACATATGCACATATATCTCTTTGCCACACGAATATTGTTGACTGGTCTAAGTACATGTACTGTCTGTCCTCTAAACACTGGAGATTCATCGTTCATCGCAGTCCCTGACTACTGCAGCCATGAATATTAAAATCGATTTTCTCAGCGACGGTGTCAAGTTGGTCGGCACTCTGTTTCGGCCGAGTGGCGCCGTCGGGAAATTACCAACTATCGTTGCAGCTGGTGGTTGGTGCTATACCAAAGAAATCGTCCTTCCTCATTTTGCTCGAATCATCGAAGAGAAGCGTCTTCAGCTCCTCACGTTCGACTATGCTGGGTTTGGAGAAAGCTCTGGAGATCGTCGCCAGCACGTGGATCCCTGGCAGCAAATCTCGGATTACAAGAACGCCCTGACGTATGCCGAGAGTCGTGAGGACGTAGACTCAGACCGCCTGGGGTGCTTTGGCATCTCGTACAGCGGCGGTCACGTACTTATTCTGGCAGCTACAGATTCCCGCGTCAAAGCCGTCGCCAGTGTGGTCCCTGTCATCGATGGCTTCTCAATTATGCGCCGCGTACACGGAGAAAGACGGTTCCGGGATCTTCAGGCTGCAGTCCTTAAAGACAGGAGAGTGCGTGGCACAGGAGACAACAGTGGCAGGATTGCCTTTGCCACCGAAAATCCGGAGCAGGAGTTGTCCATTTGGCCATTTCCTCAGGTCAAGGAGGTCTTCATGGAGCTCAAGTCATCGGAGGCCCCATTACACGAGCATTGGAGCACGATGGGGTCAGCGGAGCTGCTTCTAAACTACTCCGTCTTTCCGTATCTGGACAGGATTATTCAGAATAAGGTCTTGATGATTGTCGCGGAAGAGGACAACATCACTGCGTGGGATACGGAAGTCGATGCGTTTAACAAAATCCCCTCAACTAACAAACGTCTCGAAATCCTACCGTCAGTCAGCCACATGAGCTTGTACTCTAACATTTCCGATACCAATGTGGCGGCCCGACATGTTCGCGACTGGTTCACGGCTTCCTTTACGGACCCCTGACCAACGGAGGCCAACCACATACATTCACATGCGGTCTTGAGAAAGCGGCCTTGCACTGAATTAGGCGAGATGGGAATTATGCAAGGAGCAGGAACAAAAGAGTGGATATGTGTAACTACGTTTGCGTAGCGGGCAGCAATTGCAGAGGACAACCAGTTTAGTTTCATGCCTATGCCACAAGCGACTGCGCTTAAACACCCTAGGCGGCATTATTCCGAGTTGAACGGAACTACACACATGCACAGTCGTGATAGCTTGACATAAAGAACTCAGATGGAGGTAATTGGCCGCATAAAGAAACGGATTCAGGATTATAATTCTCTAATATGAATGTTTTACCTACCAGGGCTCACGCTTTGTCGTATTCAATGGACACGACAGCCCCCATTCCATCAAACTCGATCGAACATGAAAGATGAGCATGCCAGATGCTCCTGTGTTGGAAGACGAAATATAACTGATCAAGAGTGTTTGCCCTACAACTTCTACAACCTTCAATAATGTCCCAACTCCAATGTTTGATGTGCTCGCACAGCGTTCCCAACTCATCAGTGGCAACCGAACCCGAAATCCTTGCACACTTCCCTGCCTTGAGCATCAACGTTCTCGACAACCCATAGGCGATGATTGGAAAAGACAAAGACTTTTCCGGGAGCAAAGGCGAAGTTGTTGCTCGTCTCCCCGACGAATATCTTGCCGAGCAACACCCCATCGGGATTCCAGATCTGCACGCCGTCGCCGACAGCTGCCCAGACGTTGCCTTGGGTGTCGCAATGTACTCCGTCCGGAAAGCCTACGCTTGCATACGCAAAAGGCCTTCGGTTGGCCAGCCGCTTCTGCCCGACCACGTCAAAGGCATAGATGGTTGCCGGCTGTCCCGGAACAACGCCAAACTGCTGGCTGCCCGTGTCGGAAACGTACGCGAGCTTGAAGTCCGGTGAGAATTCGAAGCCGTTGGGCTGAACAAAGCCGTCTGCCACGACCTGTAGATTCCCTGTAGCCGGCTCGAAGCGGTAAACCTGCTTGGGCAAAGCTGGCTGGGGTCGGAATTTCTGGAAGAAGCCGTAATCGGCATCCGTGAACCACAGATCGCCGGTCACGGGGTGCTGTCGCACGTCGTTGAGGGACGAAAAATTGCGCCCGAAGAAGCTGGTCAGGAGAGGCTGCGAGGAATTCGTATTTGGGTCGACGGCGATGAGCTGAGAGTAGTGGTCGAAGTCGCCTTCGTCGCAGTAGACCTGCATGGGAGGCGTGCCTTGTTCATGTTGCTGCCCCGGCGGATAGTAGCTCGTCCCACCGTTAGCCATGGCCAGTCCAGGAAACTGGGTGCTGCGGTAGAGGTATTCGTCCGAGTCCAGCGATACGACCGTGATGTTGATGTTGTCGTCCAGACTCTTGTAGTTAGACGTGATGTAGAGCGAGTTGTCCTTCTTGTTGTATATTCCGGCTTCGTGAAATGCCTCCCATGGCAGGTCCCAAAGCTTGCGGGCCGTCGCTGCAGGGCCCAGGACGTGCTCGAAATCGGCATGGTAGGAGAGCAGCGAAACGGCCGGCTCGACGATGTTGGTGGCCGGCAGTTTCGCGAAGTACTGCGCGTCGGTAGCCACGGCGAGCAAGTCGACCTGTACGAAATGCGACATAGTGATTTCACGCAAAAGAACGCCCTTTAGCCGGAGATCTCTGCGGAGTCGAACGTGAAGCCGAGGAGGAGAGGCTCCAGGATGGACTGAGAGCTCGCCAGTTGCGTCATCGCGGGATATGGTTTACTCTAAATAGTAAGGGCCGTGCAATGCTTGCTTTTTCCTGTCCATGGCTGAAGGGAGGGGGGAGGACCGTGAGTTCATCTGTCCGATCTGCAGTTGCTCTGCCGTCTCACCGCATAACCGATGGTGGCCGAAATGAGCTGCGTTGGGGTAATCATCGAATTGATTGCTCAGACTCGGGCGATTAAGCCCGCCCCGTGGAAGCGGCTTGGTGGTGGAACAGAACTCCCCCCCTCGCATGCATGTACTGAGACGACCGACAAACGAACGTCAAATGCCATGTTTGCTGAACGCCATGTGACGCCAAGATCGTAATGTAGGTGCTCGGATGCCGCCATTTTGAGGAAGATGAAGAAAGCCAGTACGGCAAACCGGGTCATCTGCCAGTGGCAATATCATGCATGACCGAATTTTCCAGAGATGGAATTCAGGAGCGGGCGATACATATACCGCCGGCCGAGGCCCTCAACGGTAAAGACAGTCGACACGTCGAGGTCTTAGCTATTGTCCGTAATCGTGAGACAATTTGGCCTAAAAGAAGTAAAAGAAGCACATGCATATGTGCTTTAACATTTTGCATGGCAGCTTGAAGTCTTTCAGACATATGTATTCACCCCCGGTGGCGCTCGGGTGATGGAGGCGTGCTTCGGAATCTGCGGCAAAGTTTGGCTAGTAGGTAGAGCGATGTCGGCGAGTAAAAGTCGCCGATGACAAAAAGGCAACCTCGTCATGCCGGCGACTCCCAATGACGTGGTGTATGCATGTAGAGTCATGGTTGGTATCCTGAATGATACAGATAGGTTCGAAGGTCCATTTTATGTCGACGTGGAAGTCCAGCTGCCATTGCGAGGACCTCACAAACTTTTAAGGCGTGCTGGGTCACCGCCTGTCACGGCTGATAGGGAATTCCGTCGTCTTTATTACTTCGAATTCCCGGTGCCGATCATCCGCATGGCTCGTGTCGCCCCGATAGACGTCCGCATGGGCTCTGTTGTCCGTCTCGCTCGGGGATGCGCACGCGGTCAGTCCACTGCACCTTGTCGTCGAAGCGTCGGTCTCGGCCTCTGATACCATCGGCTGCATGGAACTCCCGGTCTTGACTTGCTGGGAAAATTCGACAAGCCGGTTCAGAACGCTAAACTCAACCTTGAGCTTGACACTATACACAAGCGGCTTCCAGGCAGTCTGTATGTCGTAGTGGTTGGAGAACTCAAGGCCCAGGATGCTGGCGTCAAGGAGCACAAGGAAGAAATTGACGACTAACAAATGGCCCAGGACGTTTCGTGCTCCAAGCGGGGCAATGCTTCGCTGCAGCTTCAGAGTCTTGGTCGTTTCGACAATATATAGCCCTGAGATGATCATCTCCTGAAACGAGAAGACACTCAGCTGCAGCTTTTCGAATATCGAGTATGGTGCTCTGAATGGCTCGGGGTTGTCGCTATTCGTGCCGTACACTAGGACAATGACAGGGACGCCAAGCCAAACGGAATTGGTAATAATCATGACGAGAACACAGCGCAGGATCATTGCGTTGTGCAGGACGAAGTGCAGACGAGAATACATGACGAGAGACTGCCCTGTGACCATGGTGCACCAACCGATGAGGATAATGGTGGAATGGAAGTAGCCGGATGGGTCGGTCCGCAGCGTGCGCATAAGATATCCCACTGCGTTGAAGGCGACGCCCCATGTTGACACCATCAGACTCCAGAAGTAGAGCCCACGGTACTTCTTGAAGGTGCTTGCAATAAGAAAGTTGAGCTCCAGCACGTTGTAGAGGGCGATGCTGACGAAGACGATGATGGTTGTCCAGGAGCCTTCCGGGTCGGGGTCTCGGCCCTTGGCCGCCGTTTCGTCGAGAACATCCATGGAGACTCGCCAGAGCCACGAGTGCGCGACTACGCGTTTATGTATCGGGCGAGAAGATTCGGTGGTCCATCTCGTCGAGCGCAACGACGTTAGCGGCAGACAGGGGGTGAAAAGCGTTGAGAGACATGGCGAAGGGAAGACAATTCAGTAGATTGAGCGTCGGCATGCCTCGCCGGTATAAAAACGGGCACGAGGATAACCGAAAGTAATGAGCCACCTTCCACGCTAGATGAGAAGCAACTGGAATGGAGTGGAGGTCGAAATCGTTCTGCTTCCGGGCAGGCGGGCGCCACGGCCCGGGCGGTCTTAGACTTGTCGGAAGCTGGTAAGGCCTCCCGGTTGGCCAACTATATGTAGTTGGCCTAACCGTCAATCTTAGCCTTCATTTCTAAGGTTTGACGCGATCTTTGACGGAAGTCGAGTCTGACGCCACGCCCCTTCTAGTGCCACTGTTGAAGAGATGGAGCATTGGTCGACGCTTAGGCAGGTTGCTCGGCCCGCCACAAGAATGACGCAGGACTCAGCAACCGTCGTAGCAGAAAAGGGAAGAACGGCATGCCGGTTCGCGATGGATCAGCCCTAGAAGTTGCGCGGTTGGGGTTCGAGAACCTTGGGGTGGATCTGTTTTGACGGGCCGATCCTCGGGTTCGAAACCTGACCTGAGCTCGGTGGCTTGGCTCATACACGGGCCGAGTCTCTCCCAAGCCGCCGCGGCGCCTCGACAGTCGCGATACCTTGATGCAACTATCGCAGCTGGGGAGCTCATTCGGGTGGTGGCGTAAGGCAGCTTGTCCGGATCCGAAGATGGTTACACATAACACCCAGCGGAGGCAAGCGGCCACAAATCTGTATCCAACATGGATCCAACAGTATTGCTAAAAACACATCCTGTCTTCTTTACCGGAAGCGTGCCGCTCTCTCATAATGTACAACTCTGGATTCTAGACATATACATGTATGTACTTGTAGCGCTTGTGTAGACATACAAATATCACAAACTGCATGTGTTTATTGCATACTGTATGGTGTTGGTCAGCTGCGTAGCATGTCGATTGAGACCGATTGAGATATCTACAGAGTATGAGATTTTACGTCGGTAGATGGAGGTTATACATGATAGAGAAAGGGAGCACTTGACTCCAGTCCTGTGCTGGTCCTTTCGGCTCGCGGGTCCCCCCGCGCAACACGTCAACCTGCACAATGAAAACCTGGTTCGTCTAACGCTTTTAAAAATATCTCCACGGGCAAACAGCTAGCTTATTTCATGTTGTCTATCTTTGAATCCATTGTCGTGATCCTTCCCTCACGCCTCGAAATCGGAGTTACCACCTTGGTCATATGCCGTCCAGCCCTGAGAGCCAGCTCGTCGGCAGGCAATGCATCCTCACGAGGCTGCGCCTGACGCTTCAAGTTTTCAACTTCGCCACCGCCTCGAATCACGCCGACTCTCATCCTCACCAACATGTTATGGGCGGCGTTGGAGTGACAGTAGACACCGCCGTTGAACATCGCGGTAGCATCCTTTCCTATACCAGTCGAAATTATTCTTTTTCCTCCTGGATGCTTTGTTACAAAGGTCGTAACATCGTGCACAATACCGGCAATCACCATAATACATCGACCATTCTTGGCTTCCTCAATATACTCGTCCCACTCCACGATAGGTAACAAGGCCAGAGGTCGACCCCAATCGATTTGGCTCTGCCTTTTTTCTAGCGTCTTCTGGCACTGTTGAAGACGGCTTTTCTCGACCTCGTTGGCTCGAAACTGCTTTAGGTCGGAGGCTATTTCAAGATATTTCCAGAACCGGATAATCCATGCGGTGGTGTCGAAAAGTCGCCATTCATGGGAATGTCGATAATCTGCGGGAAATTCGTGATGAAAGTTGTGGTATCCCTCGCCTAGGGTGAAGGCGGCGAGAAGTGTATTATTCCGAGGACTCAGACGATCATCAAAGGGTTGCTCGCCTACATAATGCGCAATCGAGTTTACGCAGAAAGTGAGTTGCTGAACGACAAAGCCGCGTAAAGCACCCGCGTAGATGAGGCCCCCGCAATAGTCGCCCCAAGAAAGGCCTGCAAAGAGCATGGGGAATAGGAAAGCCGAGAAGATAGCAATCGTGGCAAAGTTGCGAAATTGCCATGCGACTATCGGGTTCGCGTCCAGATCGGAAATATCAATGTTCTCGAGGCCTTCGTCGTTTCCTTTCAAAATCAGCCAACCCATGTGGGCAAAAAAAAAACCCTTATTGATCGAGTGGGGGTCTTTGTCCGAATCGGTGTATCGATGGTGAACGCGGTGTACACGGGCCCAAGTTCGGATGGGACCCTGAATTGCTGCGGCACCGGTGAAAGCCAGGAACAGTTGTACCGGCCATTCCGCTCTGTACGAAGTATGAGACCACAATCGGTGATACCCTTGGGAATCGGCGTTAACTTCAGCTTAATTTGAAAGGTGTCATGCTTTGGTCCCTACCGGCTGTTATACCAAGCATGCTGGCGAGGTAGTACACTACCGAAAACACGAGGGTTCTCCACTGCAAGCGCACCCAGAATGCCGAGATGAGGCCGCAAAGCGGAACCAAAACATCAAAGACGACGTTTGTCCATTGTATCGTCCTGTACCAATGGCACCGATTCATTCTAGCCCTGGTTTCATTTGGCATTCGGCGCCGGTTCAAGTCCGGTTGATTCCGGAGGCCGCCGTCGGCCTTGGGTGTCGAGGCCTCGAGTGTCAATACCATCTTGATCAGTCGCTGCCAAGCGGTTTTCATGAATTTCTAGAAGAAAGATGATCGCTCACAAGCAGTTCTCCAAGATTTGTCACATCGCATTGTGGGCAGGCAGGTCCAGGCGGGCGGCGGGTGTTTTATACATATATGCGTGTTCGAGCTGGTCAACGTCCCATGGTCCCACTAAGACATCACGCATCAATTAAGCATCTGACCACGGAGATCTGTACGTTTACATACATATAGGCCTTACGTGTATCTGTTGAAGCGGAGAGTAGATATACCGTACTATCTGCATGTAGTGTCCACACGGGGGTACTCCCACTTTTGCCCCAGTAGTACGGCAATGTCGACGTGACATTGTGCCTGTCTCGTCAATTGGGATGTTGTCCGAGCACTTATAAGAGACACGAGGCATGGGGCGGAAACCTAGTACATCTTTCGTCTGGTGCTTTGACGCACTTGCAACGACGAGTGTCGATCTCGTGATCAAACCCACTGTCAAACCGACTGCGCGAGGATCCTCCTGGCGTCGATGTCCTGAGCCTGGCTACGGGTAACACTATGATAGCTCAATAAATAAACAGGGTTAAATACCATGACATTCGCGGTCCAAAGTCGATGCTTTGGAATCTCCCAGCCGTTTACACTGCATAAGCATTAAGCCTCGTGAAACTTTCACAATCAGCCTGGCCTCTCCGGCAAGTGTTCGCGCTCAAGCAATTTCTTGTTCCGAATATCATCTATTTTATCCGACAAAAATCCTCACCCCAGAGCAAATGGGGGAGTCGAATAGTAATGTCAGAATTGAGTATGGAGCCGAGATCGTAACTAGTAAGAGGCTTGGCACAAGGCGAGGTAACCTCGTTCACGAAAAACGATAAACGTTAAAGATATTTGGCCAATCCTGGAATATCTCGCCCTTCCGGTACTTGCATAGCTTCTCTCCCAAATATAACCAGACAGATTAATTCATAATTGGCAGGAGTGTTTAGAATCGACGGGCAAAGACTAGAACTACGCCGTAATCAGGTGAGCATCGGTTTTCATCATACTGGCATCAATTTATGGCGCCGGTTCGCGGAGCAAAAGCGTCACGTTAGCCACAGAGATGGATATTGGCACCGCGCGTCGGCGGATTAAATACGCTATCTGACATTGAGGTTTCTCATATCTGCTCTTACCGTTGGCCTGTTGAAATTCCAGACTCCGGTAATTGCCTTCCCTACATGCATCTTGAAATGTAGTCCAAGCGCGTCGAACGGCGCAGAGCAGGCTTTCGTCTCGGCGGTATGGCTCAGCAGCTAGGCAATCTGACGACGCTCGTATGGCTGGTAACATGTACGTTTGGGCGTGGTCTCATCGCACACGTGGAAGCAGGAGCTGACGCCCACTCCAACTATCCAAGCGGCATCGTAGGCGGCATCAACATCGTACATATACACAAGTACTACCTATCGGTCCTAAAACCCATAATCTCCCAAGTTCAGTGTTATGGAGGCCATATTGTTGCTCAGGAATCCCGTGACGAACAGTTGAGCTTGACGGCGACCGTCTTGGGCGGAAGGCTCGTTTGGCACCAAGACGGCTGCGCTGCAGCTGCGGACTGCTGTCCCGTCGTCTTGGAACAGCAGGCGTTTTGTCCATTTCTCCGTCGGATTTGTGTCTCCCGGCCCTGAAGGAGAAACCATCCAGACCATGATGCCGTCCACGGCATCCGGGATGCGGCCATTCTTGAGGATATCTACAGCTCTCGATAGGCCACAGACGACAACCCCACTTGCGTCAAATGTGCCGTTGGCATAGGGGTCGGCAAAGTAGCTCGGGTTGTCTATGGTAGAGTCCAGCTCGATCGTCTCGGTGATCTTGATCGTCTGCGGTGCGCCCGTCGAGCTGCCGTCGCGGGTGCCCAGGTGCAGGACACCGCTGGAGGCGCTGGTGACCAGCACGTCCCGTGGCCCCTTGCCGCGACCGATGCCGTTGTTGTTGTGCATGTTACCAAGAGCGACAGACGCCTCGACCCCGTCAGCATCATGTTTTGCAGCAGTCGTCCCGTCGCCAGGAAGGAATCGAACGTGTACGGTGTCGGTCCACCGCGCGCCAAAGTGGAGGTCTTCAATTTGTCTCATGACCCCTTCTCTGTAGAAGTGGTCGTTGGTTACCAAGAAGGACTCTGGCGACAAGGCCAGAATGTCGTTCGGGGTGGTCAATAATGGGTGCCAGACGGTGCGGATATGTTTGACGGAGTCTGAGCCGATAGTGTAGTGGAAGATCTCAACGACTGAACGGCTTTTCGAAACATCTCGCCGGCCTTTTCCGTAGTATTCTACGTTGGGAACGTGATTGACGGCGAAGATATAGATGGCCTCGCCTTTGTTCCTGCGAGGGTCGTCGAATACGTCGATTCCGTGCGTCACGAACGGTTTTTCGAAGTTCTCGAATCGCAGCGATCGCGCTTTCAGGGTCTGACAGCTCGTGTCAGAATCGACTACCGACACAAAGGCGGAGCTCGCCAGTATGGTGAACGAAGGGGGACTCTAGTCCTGAACGCACCTTAGGGTCAATGATCTTCAAGCTGCCGCGATCCCTGGCGGTTGGGAGGTGATCATCGAAAATCCCGAGCGGCGGGAACCAAAGATGCCGCGTTGTCTGGGCGTCCTCGCAGGCGGTAAACAAGAGGCCGCTCGGCTCGTGGTAGTGGAGGTCCTCGCAGTGGGCGGTACCCTCGATGCGGACAAGGTCGTCGGGCGAGGCCAGGCTGTGTTTTGCGGGAATCCGGAAGAGGCCCAGGACCAGGCTCGTCCGTTTCAAGGTGGCGCCGTAGTAATAAGATATGAGGACTGCGGAGAGCAGCACAAGAGGGGCCAGATAGAACGAGCGGCGAGCGGCCATGATGGCGGGCTCTGCTGTCACCTCCACATAAGAGCTTGGGCGGCTTGAGCCCTGGCAAGTCCTTTTACGACTCGGGCCGAAGAACCTGCCAGGTAAAGCTGATTATTCGTTGGGGTGGGTTGGATATGTATGTATGTTGGCTGGTTATCAGCACTGTCAGATGAGGAGTTCGGGTACGATGGGATCGGCTGAGAGACTTGATAAAACATCCACGGATGCGGGGGGAGGGGAGGATCAAGACATACATAACTCAACAGGGTACTTTGTAGCGTTCGCCGAGTCTCGCTCGATTGGCTCGTTAGCGGCCCTCGGTCGAATACGCTGATCCGATTACTGACTGCTCGTTTAGCTCGCCATGCACGGTCCCGTCAATGTTCATATTTCTGATATCCGGAACCAGTGGGCTTTCCTTTGTAGGCTCCGGTCCCGCTTTCGGATCGTTCGGCTGCAGGACACGAAGCCGAGGCCGGGAGGGCCGGTCCAGATTCAAGTATGTACATGTATCGTCCAAGGGCTGCCTGTGTTTTGTGGAGTGGTCTGCGAGAATCCATCGTGTGAGGCCAACGAGAGCTCTGCATACAGTACATTGAAAGTACCAGGACATCCAAGACTTGTTATCGTTATTGTGGTTATATTTTTAACGTCCGGCCATCGCACACCGAAGCCAAGGATGAGCCAGAGTCAATCGCGGGCATATATACATACTTTGTCTGAGACGCTACGCTCGGTCCGTCTCGTGCCTTGCCCTTATTCGTTTTAACTGACCCTGATCCCTTATATCCTCGCCTATACTGGGGGTATTCGGTACATGTAGTTTTATGACTGTGTAGATGCACCAATTTCCTGATTCTAAGGACTGGACAAAGGCTTGGATCTCGTGCCGACCTATCTCACCCCGGATTTTCATAAAGCACGCTTGACTGTCTGCCGATGTAAAACTCAGAACAACTTAAATGCTCATGCAGTACACATACTGTACACGTAATATGTGTGCGGATATGAGATCCAACGTGGGAAAAGGACTGTTCGTGAATAAGGGCTCAATTATACGGCTTACACATCTTGATTCTTGCCGTCTGTGAGACAGCAAGCAGCCACAGTTGATCACTTACATGCACTCTCGTTTGGAAAGTAAGACGCCGTTGTATTACTACATGTAAGCAGCCCGGGACCGATGGAGTCGGTTAAGGTAACTGGATAGATCGTCAGTTTATATTTCCATGTTAGATCTGACGTTTGCTCACATGTCCGGATGTTTTACTCCAGGTGCTTTATTCCCTCGATACATGCATGCATATACATGTAACAATTACCGGCACGGCCATTCTGGTGCGAGAACATTATAGAAGGCGTCCATCTCGTTGCAGGAGGCTTACATGAAAGTAATAAGTTGCTGCAGAACCTGTGTCTCAATCTGTAAGCATTGACACATTGATCATGTATTATCCTTCTGATGACGAGTTCTTACCAAGCTGTGAACTACAGTCGGCTGTTACAGTCTCGCCACAGAAATGAAGATTTAGCCGGATGCTTCAATGTTGGGCCAAGGGATGAGTAAGTGAAGAGAAATAGTCGTAATAGGCACAGAAGCGATGTGACATAGCTGGCCGCGGACGGAAGATGACCAGAATTACGAAAGAGAATACGATGGCTCCAGTTCGACGCGTGGGTTTCTGAAGCACGCTGAAGCCGAAGCTACGCCGGCTACAGGGGGCATCAAATATTCAATATGTACTGATATCTGTTTTTGGACAGGGGGTGTGAATGCTGTCAATGGTCAGATAGCTATCAACCTTCTGTTATCAAATCTTCTGTTATGAGACTTCTAGATTCCCTTTCTGTTGGATAGGAGAAGACTAGATTAAATACATCCAGAGGATATCTCTTACTGAATCCCTCTTTTTTACCCTGCTACTGAGAAGAGGACACCTTCTTGCCTTTGCCGACTTCTGTTGCCTCTGCCCCCCTAGGTCTGCCAAAGTCTACCTTCATGCCTTCATGTCCCTTGTTGCCTTGTTGCCTGCCCTATTGCCTGCCTGCCTATCTAGGTTACCCTCGCCTCCCTGCCCCTCTGCCCCCCCTGCTCCTCTTATTCGTCTCCTCCACTCCTTTTCTCTGTCTCCCGCTCTCTCTCTCCCTTACACATTCTCTCTTTCTTTCTTATCAAGGGCGCAAGAGGCATAGGGGGCACAGGGGGCACTCGAGATAGCACGAGGGTTGCAGAGAGCACGTTGGGCACACAGGAGTGAAAACGGTATCAGAAATGTACATGCCAAAGAGGCAGGTATAAAAAAGGTGCGCATGAAAATGGTAATATGAAGAAGGCAGGCTAAGGTAGGCATGCAGAAAGGGTAGAGATTGCGGTTTACAGCAAGAAGCAAGGCACACAACCTTTTATTAACGCTCATCCTGACAGACAAAATACGTGTACGTTGAACTCGAGATCCCATCACGGCTGCGTTCATCATATTCGGCAGGTTGGTGAGCGAAGGAGAGAATGTAGGCGGACAGCACACTGACATGCTATCTGTTGAACTGTCATGCCGAATTAGACATTGTCTTTTATGAGGAGGGCACTGCGAAGCCTAGACACGCCATGCAATGGGCCCAGAACCCGTGCTCTCGGCATATTTAGGCACCCCTTTATCCGCCTCCAACGACAAGGGGGGCGATCCAGATCGTGCCCCCGTTTTGCTAACGGATTGGGTGTATATTTTTTTTTCCGTCTGTATTTTTTTCCGTCCTTCGCTCGTGCAGCGGCTGGAACGCATGTATATATATGTACTGTGACCAAGTGGCAGGAGGGAGCACTTGGATTGGAAGGCACGCTGGACAGCGATAAATATTATCCATGGATCTTGAAGGCAGGTCCTCAAGGATCCCCTCTCGTGAGAAAACTTGAACTCGCAATACTGGCCATTCTCTTGTCCAGGGGCCGCTTGCTATCATCATCCATCCTTTGGACGCTGGAAGTCTGGGGCTATGGATCGGCACGGGCTTCAGGCTTCCGCTGTTCCTCCGCGCCCCCGCATTCGGGTCTCATTCGCCCGCCGGTTCAACGGCGCGAGGCGGCCTCGTCAAAGGGGAGCGGCTCTCGGAGCCAGGCGCCATTGCCGAGGCTCCGGCTCGTCTCGGCGGCGAGGCGCTCGGAACCAAACCATCTCGTTCCATTCCCGCCTCCTCCATCGTCATTTGCGCATTGGACGACGCCGTTCCCATCCGGGTATCAGCCCCCGCCCCCGACGCAGCGACAAGGCAGGACAGCCAGTCTACGAGGAACGCGGACGGTCAAGCAGGCGGTAGACGGAATAGCCCGAGATGCCTCTGCCAAGCTCGTCGCTCTATCGGCACGCCGACCCGCCCATGAGCCTCTTCGCCTCGCGTCGCAGCGTCGTCCACAGCACCCATGGCATCGTCGCCTGCACGCAGCCCCTCGCCGCCCAGTGCGGCCTCGAGATCCTGCGGGCAGGCGGAAATGCGGTTGTGCGTAACGCTGGCCTCGGCTCTCTCCTCCTCCTCCTGCGCTCGTTGAACGACCCTGGCTCACACGGCGGAAATGGGAGAGGGCGGCTTTGCGCTCTTCTAGGATGCAGCCGTCGCGGTCGGTACGTTTCCTCACCTACTTCACCACCGAGGGCTGCAGGATGGGAATGTTGGGTGAATGTTGGGTGAATGACGTGGGCCGTTTCACGGTTGCTGATGCCGACAATGTCGACGGCGACTGGCTCTCTCCACAGCCGCCGGACTCAACATGACGGAGCCCTGCTCGACAGGCATCGGTGGCGACATGTTCCTCCTCTTCTGGGACGCCGCCGCCAAGCAGGTCAAAGCCCTCAACGGCTCCGGCCGGTCCGGCGCCCGGTGCACGTTGCAGGCCATCCGCGACGACCTCGGCCTGCCCGCCGACGCCATTGGCGAGATACCCGCCAAGAGCGTCCATACCGTCACCGTCCCCGGCGCCGCGGCCGGCTGGGTGGACGCCGTCGAGCGCTTCGGTAGCGGCAAGGTCGACATGGCCGCCATCCTCGCCCCGGCCATTCGGCTGGGTGAAGAGGGCTTCCCCGTCTCCGAGCTGACGGCCGACTACGTACGTTGCCCGGCTCTCACGGTGCATACGACAGGGCGATCGCTTTTCAATCCGCTCCGTTACTGAAACGAGAAGGAAAATACACGCAGTGGACTTCTGCGGAGGCGCAGATCCGCGACGCGTCGCCCAACTTCGCCGAGATGCTCAAGGACGATCCCGGCGCGAGGGACGGCGTGCGCGCCCCGAGAGCCGGCGAGATCATGCGGAACCCGACGCTGGCCTCGACCTTCCGCGCGCTCGCTGCCGAGGGCAAGAAGGGCTTCTACTCGGGCCGCATCGCCGAGGAGCTGGTTCGGGTCGTCCGCGACCTCGGCGGCCGGCTCGAGCTCGACGACCTGGCCCATCACCTCGAGTCATCGGACGGCGACGGACCCGTCGAGCCCATCTCGCTGCGCTTCCGCGGCCAGGGGCTCGGCGACGCGCACGGCGTCGAGCTCTGGGAGCACCCGCCCAACGGCCAGGGCATCGTCGCCCTCATGGCCCTCGGCATCGTCCAGGAGCTGGAGAAGCAGGCCAAGATCCCGACCTTCGGCGCCGCCGACTTCAACTCGGCGCCCTACCTGCACGCCGTCATCGAGGCCCTGCGCCTGGCCTTCGCTGACGCCCACTGGTTCGTGGCCGACCCCCAGGTCGCCGACGTGCCCGCCGCCGGCCTCGTCTCCGAGGCGTACCTGGCCGAGCGGGCCAAGCTCTTCGACCCGTCCAGGGCGGCCGGCCTGGTCGAGCACGGCGATCCCGCTTCCTTCCCGTCGCCGGCCCTCCGCAGCAGCGACACCGTCTACTTCGCCGTGACGGACGCGCACGGCAACGGCGCCTCCTTCATCAACTCCAACTACGCCGGCTTCGGCACCGCCATCGTCCCGCGGGGCTGCGGCTTCACGCTGCAGAACCGCGGCGCCAACTTCTCGCTCGACAGCCGCCACCCGAACCGGCTGCAGCCGCGCAAGCGGCCCTACCACACCATCATCCCGGGCATCGTCACCAACCTCTGCGACGGCTCGCTGCACTCCATCTTCGGCGTCATGGGCGGCTTCATGCAGCCCCAGGGCCACGTCCAGGTCCTGCTCGGCCAGCTCGTCGGCCGCCTCGACCCGCAGCAGGCCCTCGACGCTCCCCGTGTCTGCATCGGCGCCGGCATGCCCGCCGACGGCCAGGGCGCCGTCGAGTGGATCGTCCACGTCGAGGAGGGCATGCCGCCCGCCACCATCGATGGCCTCAGGAGGCTGGGCCACAACGTGAAGGTGGTGGGAGGCCCCGGGAGAGGGCTGTTTGGCCGCGGCCAGATCATCAGGTATACAGTCGATACCGTTGACGGCACGCCCGTCTGGTCGGCCGGGAGCGACATGAGGGGAGACGGGGGTGCGTATCCCGCATGAGGAATCCGGAATGGACGGGTGGAGATCGAAGCAATTCGTCGTTGTCATTATCCTCGTCTTCGTCGTCGTTTGGCACTGTTGACCACTAAAGGACCCCCTCTTTTCCGTCACCCCCGTCACTGGAACATGCTCAATCTGTACTCACAAGCCACATGGCGCTCCTCTCCTCGTACATGCCATGATGCTACATTGCCGTCGTCTTTTGTGTGCTGTCGCCCTCCAGTTTGGAGCTCCGGAGCGTTGTATCGTACAGCGAAGAGAGCCCTTGTCGCCCTCGTCAGGTGGATTCGTCGACCCGACGACGCCGACCTTCTACTGCTCTTCCCCAGACACCAGCAGCCCCTTGTCATCGAACAGCTTCTGGAGCTCCCCACTCCGGAACAGGCTCTGGACGATGTCGGCGCCGCCGACAAACTCCTTCTCAACGTAGAGCTGGGGGATGGTGGGCCAGTCCGAGTACTCCTTGATGCCCTGGCGCAGCTCCGCGTCCTCAAGGACGTTGAAGGCGGCGAACTTTTGCGGGTCGACGCCCTGCATGCCGAGAATCTGAATGACGCCTCGCGAGAAGCCGCATTGGGGCATCTCAGGCGTGCCCTTCATGAAGAGCACGACCGGCGCCGAGGCAACGGCCTTGTCGATGGCGGAGCGCGTCTGTTCTGACAGAAGCCGCCGCTGGAGGGGCGTCAGGAGCGACGCGGGAGGGGCGAGGGCGACTCGGAGCGCCGGCCGGACTGCTTGCCGTGGCAGCAGGCTCTAGTGCGGGAGGCCGGGTCGGGCGAGTCAGCGATACAGAGTCATGAGGGAGACGGGCGCGCGGGGAGCTGGCGCACCGAGGCGAACGCTCGGGCGAACATGGCGGCGGCCGGAAGGGAAATGCGGGTGTTCCAACCAGCTGTAGATAGAGCTGCGTTTGCGACGATGGGTTCGGGAGGCGTGGTAGAGCGAGAGGCGAGATGGACTTGCTCCTGATCGCTCGTGGGCGCGACGGGCGAAGAGGCGATGGAAGAAGTTTCTGGGTCAATAGAGGTATGTAGATACGGGTAGCTACGACAGTGCTACCAGCAGCCGTGGCAGTGGCTGACTGGCGGGCTTGTGGCGCAGGTCCGATGCCGCAGGTTTAGGTTTTCGGCACTCGCAGCTAATACATTGACGCTGATAGGCTGGTGTGAGCGGCTTCGCATCCGCACTTCGTTTCGCTTCGTCCCCGAAATCAACAACCACCGGGCTCTACATGGCGGGCTTCGTTCCGGACAGAAGAGGATGCTAGTCCAGCTATCGGGGGAGACATATAGATATATCATTTGGAGAGTTTTGGCTTGGGAGAGCCGACCGCCTGTAGTCTGTGAATACGCGCAACCGTCTGCTGAGCCATTTCTCTTAGGCGACTTAGTAAGGGCGGGTTGCTCTGCTGCCCAATCAGAACCATCCCCAGAGCGAGCCGGCAAAGGCGGCAGCGCACTCATCACCAGCCTGCCTTTCCACACCATCATCAACGACTTCCTCAGACAAAATCAGCAGCCGGGCTGCATTGCTGCAGTTGCAAGAATCGAAGCCGCAAGTCCAAGCTGTCCCCTGGCCCTCTACGCCTCCTCTCGCCGGCCTGCGGCTGCAACCTCGGTGGCAAAGATGCTCCAAGCGATGCCCAAAGGCGCCGAGTCGCAGGGCGACGGCCCTCACTCGTCCGCGGCAGGTAACGTGTCGTTGGCGCGCAACGATGGCAAGCGCCACCTGCTCCTGGCCACGTCGGGCTCAGTGGCTACCATCAAGATCGTTCAAATCATCAACGGGCTGGCCTCGCACAGCAACCTGTCGATCCGGCTGATCCTGACCGGCGCGGCGGAGCACTTCCTAGGCGGGCAGTCGGCGGAGCAGCCGACGCTGGCCGAGGTGCGGCGGCTGCCCAACGTCGACGGCATCTACACGGATGCGGCCGAGTGGACGCGGCCCTGGGCACGGGGCGCGCCCATCCTGCACATCGAGATGCGGCGCTGGGCCGACGTGCTCGTCATCAGCCCACTGAGCGCAAACACCATGGCCAAGATGGTGGCGGGCATCTGCGACAACCTGCTGCTGTCCGTCGTGCGCGCCTGGGACTTTGATGGTTCCGTCGACGGCGTCCGCAAGAAGATTGTCGTCGCCTGCGCCATGAACACGGCCATGTGGCGCCATCCCGTCACGGCCGCCCACCTGCGCACCCTCGAGCAGGACTGGGGCGGCGACGACGGCTGGGTCGAGGTTCTGCAGCCCGTATCCAAGACGCTCGCCTGCAACGACGTCGGCGACGGCGCCATGGTCGACTGGCAGGAGATTGTCGCCGTCATCGAGGCGAGGCTGGGGCTTGTCAAGGCGGCGGCCGGCGGGAGCAGCAGCGACTGAGGCGTGAAGCTCTTTCACGACGAGGCTGAGGAGATCTCAGCTTTAGGTGTTTTGAGGTCGGGGACAGAGAAATTTGGGCTCGAGAGAAGTGGCAGCCGCGTGACTAACGACGACCTGGCCTGCACCTTCCTCACGGCGCCGCAGCCTCGGCCGGACCGCGCAATGCCTCGCTCCACCAAATTTTTACCATCTTCCCGCTCCTACCACAATCATCCTTTATTTCCCTGATATTGGTATCAAGCATTTTTTATTCCTTATCCTCGTCGACACCCCATCCCCTCACGAAGACCCCTTCCCACGACCGCCATGGCCCTTTCCGTCTCCACCGCGCAGAGTCGAGCCGCCATTAACCGCCCGCAAGCAGCCGCAGTCGATGCGCCGAGAACTGGCGCTTCCAATGGCGAACTGTGCTCTTCGTCCACGCTGCTCGATCCGGCATCCTCGTCAACTCTGCGCGCCCGTCTTCGTAGCCAGGACCCCGTGCTCGAGGCATCCTTAAACTCTCCAGAGGCCGACGGCGCCGGCGCCGACGTGTACCAGCGCTTTCGAGCCTGCTTCTCGTTGGACCCCAGCTCCTCCGCCGCATCGCAGGTCAAGGGCAAGGGGAAACGTCTCGGGGACAAGGGTACTCCTCTGTCACAGCTCAGAGGTTTGCCCTCTCCCGGTGCTTGCCCTTGCTCGTGGATCTAACCTGTCGCCCCAAGATACATTTGCAGAGGAGGGACTTCGGTTCTACGCCTCTGTCACCCAAGGCATCATGCAGGCCCGCAACGCCGTCAACTCTCGGATCTCGGATCTTGGTGGGGAATCGGCTGCCGTCCTGTCGCGAGCCGAGGCCCTATACTCCAACATTGCGTATCCGCTGTCCGCCACACTCTGCCACGCGGAGAACGTCGCCAGCGCGACCATTGCTACGCACTTGTCAGCCCTGGATGCCAAGCTGTCTGCGGCTCAAGAGGAGTTGGATGCCCTACAGAGCGAATGGGAGGCCTGTCTCCACGACGAACAGCAGGCATGGGCGGAGCTAAGGAAGATGGAAGCGGAGATGGAGCTGGCCGCGCGCGCTAGCGGGGGCGGCGTTGTGGCACGCGAGCTTGCCCGTTTCAGGGACGAGGCGGAGAGTATCCTGCAGGCCCACGAAGAGATGTTGGACGATGTTGATGCCGTGAGCTTCGTGTCCCGTTCCGAAGAGCGGCACCCGCTAACGATGAGGATGGCAGGAATTTAAGGAGTCAATGCGGGGTGAGACGATGCGGATGATGCAACGCATGATGGCTAACTAGGTAGGGTGGATAGGCAAGAAGACGACATTGGCCGGGGCCATGTTGGGTTCACTCATCGAGACTACTCATCGTCTCATTTTCTTATCTCAGTCACGCGCATCTCATTTTCTGATTCATTTTCTTCATGTTGTTCCATCGCTGCTAAGGCTCCGTAACTGACGCAATCGATCCTCGAGTCAGCGCAACTGATATTTACCTCGCCGCCATCTCTTACAGTCTCGTGTTTGGTGACTTGTCGGCACGGCGAGATCAGAAGTTTCCTTTTGCGAGATCAGCAAAAATCGATGTCGATCCGCTGATTGTTGAAAATTGGGCACGACCGGACAAGAGAAAGTGGGAAAGGTAGAGGCAAAGGGCGGGTTGAAAAGGGAAACAAAGAGAAGTCGACGCCTTCGCCCCACCGAAACTCCCCCGTGCCTAAAGGCCGCTCACAACTAGCCAAGAAGGCGTGGAGGAGCAGGGTCTAACGAAACCGATAAAAGCCCCGACACCATGTCTCTGATCGATGAGATAAAACAAGAGGCGGCGGCGGCTGGCCTCCGGCCTCCTCCAGGGTAGTATCCAGCGTTTTCGCCCGCTCGCTGTCTCTGCCTGGCTTTTGAGTCCACGGCGTGAATCCGACTCTACCGTTCAGCAGCCAGGTCGCTCACGCGAAACTGGCCAGTGTCACTCGCTCACTCCTTCTCGTCTATGACGACGCCCCAAGGATGGTCCTCGCGGCCGTACATGATGTCGCCGATCCACTGCTTGAGCTTGGCAGTGACCTCGCCTCCGTCGCCGTCGACGCCCATGGGGATAAGCACATCACGGCCACGGTGGTGAATCTGCGAAACGGGACAAATAAAGTACTGCATGCCGGAGTAAGGTCAGCTGCAGGTTTCCTTTCGTTCCAATCCCTCGCCCCCAGATGTCAAGCGGCAGAGGGGGCAACTACGACGGAGGGCAAAACTTACAGCAGTGCCGGCGGCAAAAGCCTCGAGGATGCGGCCCTCGGCGTCGGCGCGGAGCAGGTCGGCGATGGTGTACTTGCGTTCTGACACGATAACGTCGTCGGCGAGGCGTTCGCGAGCCAGGTCGAGGCAGCTGCGGCGGGTGACGCCATCGAGGATGAGCTTGTCGTCGAGAGGTGCTGTCAGGAGCTCTTTGCGGCCATCGCCGGGGCGGCGCCAGACGATGAAGAAGTTGCTGGCGCCGGCCTCGGTGCACTCGGCAACCTCGTCAACGTCGTCCTCATTCACGTTGTCGGGCGCGCCGGGCGGGGCGGCCATGGGGGAGGCATAGAGCCACAGGATCTGGTGGAAGCCACGGCGGCGGGCCTCCTGCGTGGCCTGCAGCGAAGGGCCGTAGTTGGCGCCGAGCTTGGCGAAGCCGAAGCCGCCGACCCAGGCGCGGATCATATCGCGGGGCGAGGTGTGCAAGCGCATGCCGCCAGGCGGGCGGTCCATGCAGGGCATATACGTCAAGATGACGTAGAGCAGGGCCTCGCGGGAGACCTGGACGCCGAGCTGGGGCTGAGTGCCGATGAGGGTCGGGCGGAGGTAGAGAAAAGTGCCCGGACGGTCGCGCGGCAGCCAGCGAGGGCCGTCGACGGCGAGCAGCGCCAGCATTAGCCGCTCGAGCTCGGCCGGCTCGAAGACGGGCAGAGAGATGCGGGCGGCCGACATGCGCATACGCCGGGCGTTGCGGTCCGGGCGGAAGACGCGCAGGCGGCCGTCGTAGCCGCGGAAGACCTTGAGGCCCTCGAAGCACTCGGTGGCGTAGTGCAAGCACGAGGCCGTCGGCATAAGCATCAGCGGCCCGTACGGCTTGAGCTCCGGGGTTGACCAGCCGCGGCCGGCGCGCCAGCTGGCCGTGACCATGTGGTCGGTGGCCAGCGTCTCGTCACCGGCGTTGGCGGCTGCCCCGTGGTCGGCCGGCACGGGGCGCGGCTTCTTGGCCAGCGTGTAGGTGAGAAGCGAGGCGTCGAGCGGCGCCTCCAGGGGATCCAGCTCTTTGCCGACGACGGCGGCGGCGCTGTGGCCGTTACCGTTTGCTTGGAGGTGACGGCCGTTGGCGACGGCGGCGGCCTCCTTGGCGACGGGGGGCACAACCGGAGCGGCCGCGTCGGCCGCGTCGGAGGAGGAGACGGCAGAGGGGGCCATTGTTGGCTGCTTCTACCACTGCTGCTGGTGCCGCTTCTGCTGCTTGTGCTTGCGCCCTGTCTCGTTGTTTTGCCTGTGGCGGTTTTTGGCTGGGTCTGCCGGAGCGTCTTGTCTTGTGGTCGGATGTGCTGTCCGCGCCCCCTATGTGTCCCTTATGCTGCGCGCGGGCCGGCGGAGGAGCGACGATCCCGTCGCTTTTTGACTCGCTCTGGCCCCTAGCCTTCCAAGGCCCCCCGCGTCTTCTCCTCGGAGCTGAACCAGTCCGTCGTTGGTCACGGAGTCGACGAGTGAGAACAAGCTAAGCTAGCTGGTTGGTTTTGACTCGACGCCGCAGCCAAGCCCCCGTGTGATCGGTGTGCGGTCCGCGACGGAGGAAGGCAGCGAATCAACCCAGCCAGTCGATTAAGAGAAAGAGAAAGTAGAAGGAGGATGCGAGAGGGGGGGGGGGGGG